>JAZHYW010038399.1:0-104314 GCA_037355805.1 Ixodes ricinus
ATTGTTTTCATCTCCTCCTTACTACTTGTACACTTTTGTGTATCTGTAGTCTTAAAAAACCTGTCTATACGTTTTTGGCTACATGAACTCCATCTCGCCTCGCAATTCAAATAAGCCTTCCTTTATTTTTTGCTTTTTTGTGACCTATAAATTGTTAAGCTGACTTTGACTGCATTTTCTCCTCCCACATCTGTCTCTTTCCTCCTTAACCTTTTCCATTAGGCGATGTGTTTTGCTCCACCCCATTGCCGTCTACAGGAGTTTGGTATTTTATAGTTTGTGTACACACGCGTATCGCTTAGTGTCGATTAGTCTTGTGGGTATTTCACTCATTGGCTCTCAGCGATGACTAACTCATACCACCTGCACTTCTTTGGTTTGGAGCATTCCCCTTTATTGCCCCTAGAGAGCCTTCTCTGCTGCGCGCACCTATCTCCAGTCTTGCTGAACCTCAGAACTCCCATGCATAAGACTGCCTGTGTTCATAATGGCTGAATTCATGCCTTTTTCCTTTACCAGTTATATGTCTCTCATATTCCTGGAATATCTCTTACGCAACCGTTGATCCATAATGCGCCCATTCCATAATGCACCATAACATCAGATATTTGTACTTTTCTCCACATTATCTATCTCTATAGGTCCCATCTTTAAAGGATCCTTGATAGTTAAAGAACACAATTCCAGATTTTATTACACTGAATTTAAGCCTAGGCGTTTCACAACCTATGCACCACAGATTCAATCATTTCTGCATCTTCTTGGTTACCTGCAGGTACAATATCATCTGCGTACATTGAAGCCTGGCAATTTCTGCCTCTTTCAACACCCTCTAAGTGTACTACACATTGAAACTTCGTTTACATTATATAGTCTTTTCTCCATTTCTTAGTGAATCATGAAAAAGTAGGGGTGATCTTTAGTTCTCGTGGACAGCGAGCTTATATTACATATTCCTGCATGAGGATGTCTTACAATTGTAGCCAATCAATACTTTAACAGTTTGTACAAGTGCCATTGGCAACGATGGTATGGGGTTACTGTTGTGAAAACCTAATCAAATGTGCATCTAAATCATTCTCTCTGGCTGTTGAAGTTTTCCATTTCGCATTGTCATGTACGCTCCTTGAATATACCTGAAGATACTGTCATAGCAGTTTTTACTCATGTATGTTGCAACATACATTGAGTGATGATGAACAAGTTGTCATCTAATCTTCTATCTGTTTGGGAACCTGTTCATGGCTGCTTCTTTTAGTTTGTCACCACCCATTCTTCCGATTATGCCCAAGGGCATGCCACTGTTGCCAGACTGGTGCTCCAACAAGAACTTCTTTTACCCACAGTGGCCAGACCAGTGTTTGAAGAGTGACTGTTTGCAAGTGTGTTTGAACACGTCTGTTAAATGTCTTTGTGTTAATGGGCTGCATGATTAGCGGTAAACGGACCCTGTCTGCATACCTTTTTTCCCCTTCGCGCTACGTCAAGGTGTAAGTCATTGTTCTTTATGCCTCAGTTTAAATTATCGTGTTTTCTTGTCTTTGGGACATGATGATGGAACAAAGAATGGTACAGCATTCTAGCCCCAGCTCCCCACGAGCTGAGTTGACCACATTGTCTTCACAGGGAGGGACACCTCGTGAGCTCGTCAGACCAGCGCACCAATAAGGAGCCTTCTCATTGTGGAGTGCATGACTGTCTACTGCAGGAGCCTTTTCTTTAAAGGGGATTGAAAAAAGGCTTCTGTGCAGCATACAAAGCACAGCAGCCACAACCACTGAAGCATGGGTAGCCTTTCTTTGTGACCGTCTATCATGCTAGTGGTTTGCTTCTGCTAACTGATTCATCTTCTGAGTGTTTCTTTCTTGCTATTTCTGAACCACAGAAGTGGCATTTTTAAACTTGAGCAGAAATTGGAATAACCTACATTGTCACAGTTATTTGCTGCTGTAGACTTGACTTATTTCAACAATATTGTTGTACCGTTGTGGAAGCATCTCAGCATTATCATTGCATGTTACAGTCTTTCTGCTGGTTAGATGCCTTTATCAGCCTTTGCCTACGGAGACTTTCGGATGTGATGTCTCATTGAAGAAAACTATCCTGATGATCTCGTATACGTGTTGACACAAGAACCTTTAGTGAAGCATGTGTACAAAGTTGTCTGCACATTTGTCTGAGTTTAGCAGGTATAAACACTTTATGCAAGTATTTGGTGAGCAGACAAGCGGCGGCCAGCCGCTGTGTCAATGATGCCATGGCGAGAATAACTTCACAGGAAAACAGCAGAGCAAAAAGCGACGAAATGAACGACATTCTAAATCCAAGCAGAAGCGTGCTGAAACAGCAAAGTCATCGTTTAGCACCGTCCCAATTCTGACCATTAAGTAAACTTACATGCTGAGGTTCAGCCTAACTCTCCATTTAGTCATCTCATAATTTTTTGCTAGTTTCACTGGTGATGAGCCACCAGGAAGCAGAAACACGAGTAACAAAATTAAAATCATTACAAAACCATACCATTGGCCAACTCACGATTTACTGTATTCTTTCATTTCTACATACGGTGCATTGTCTACAAATAAGTACCTATGAGGCGAGCTTTAAGAACAATCCTCAGTTATTACTTCAACGAATTGTCTGCATATCTGTACAGTGACCATGGCACGTTGTTGCTCCCAATAATGCTCAGGAAAGAAGCTGCTAAAATTTCATGGTGAAACACCACTAGATGCATAACCGACAGGTGGAACAGCTAGGTAAGGTGCATATATTTTCTGGCGCTTATGCGTATGAGGTATTGAAATATCCTATTTCATTTGCTTAGCTCTCCATATGATGCGAATGAAGTGCCCTTCTATAGCATGTTGGTGACCACTCCTCCACCTCCCCCGGTGGTATTGCTTGAAACCTGTAAGTGGTCCTGCAAAGGATTGCGAATCCTCTTTCATTTTCAATCCAACGTGAAACATTCTTTGGCCAGGTGTCTAGAATTTAAATTGAAACCTAGAGATAAAGCGGCGACTGCCGAAACGCTGATTTGTTGGCGACAGGTGGGAAAGCAAAACTCGGCGATGGTTAATGGACGAGTCATGTGACGGAAGGTTGAGTGGGGTGGGAGGGAGGAGTGAGTTTAGAAGGCTCTGGAGGATGCTGGGTTTACTGTATTCGATATTATTACATGCCTGCGTTATATTATCCAGGAAGAGTGCCGTGAGTGCGGGCATCTGGCTGAACGAGCTGAATGTGCTGCTAGCGACGATATAAAAAGTTTGGGATGAGCGTTTGTTGCGTACAACGCAATTTCTAGCGATTTGGGGCAGTTGCCAACAGGATGAGAGCGGTAGCAAGGGCTCCTTCCGGTTATTTCACCTCAGTGCGAAGAGATTAGTACCCAGCCACGGCAGGCGGTAAGCGTTTGGCGAAGGCCCAGGCATGTGTTCACCGGTCCCAGAAACACGGTAACGGAGTGCAAGCGAACCGAAATTTGAAAACGCCCTTACCGTAAATCCGATCCGAGCTGTTGCCAGCATGGGCGTTTCGTTTGACAAGCCCTTCTGGTGTAAGTTTGTTCCCCATACGGCTTGCTAAATTTTAAGTCTAAACCAACGTATTCAAACTTTTGCTAAGAATGTTTACGTTTATTAACGACATAAATTTCTACTGGCAAAGGAAGTCTGTGTACCTCCAAATGGGACAATTTTTGTAGTATCACTTGTCCGGTTTCTGGTAACTGTTTTTACAGTCATCGAATCGTGGTTTATTTGCAATTTTCACCTCGAGGAAGCAGTAAAGATCCAGCTCTAAACTTAATTTACTCCCTTTTCATAAAATAATTAAGATATCTGTAGGTGGAAGTTTGAATTAGATACATGTTATCTTATGGGAAGATACGCGTTCAAATGCCAAAACTTTGCTTTTTCTCGGGACAACCAGATCGTAAGAACTACTTGGCGCTGTACGTATGGGCAATGCCTGAAAAGCACTTTTTTCTAGGGGTGATAATTTATTAATTTCCAGATCTCTGCGTTCACCATGAAACGCAGGGTTGAGCTGCATATAATGCCATTACAAAGTAGTAGAAGCATGTGAAAGCAAGGTAAGCTGAACAGGCACTACGTTTTGATGAAAAGTGACACTACAAGTTAAAACATGGTTTTTAAGTAAACTTGCTCATCGTGGCGCTACTTGAAAAGCATTTAGCCTGTTGGGCGGCGAAGGCACAAACAGGCGTGAAGCGCGCCGGTATGCTGGGCGTGGCACGAAGGGCTAACCTGCTCTTTTCTGCACCGGTTCATGTGTGCAGAAAGCATTAAACAGTGGTGACACCGTTCTGGGACCTGAGCTACAGCCATGGCGTTCCTCACCGGCAGCTGGGTTCAAGGGCGAACGTGGGTGAATGGCAATTGCGTTGAGTTGGGCGATCTGTTGCCGTAAGCGTTCGCACGCTACGCGACTGCCGCTTACCGACCGACAAGTGATTGCCGGGTGCTGGCGTGCGTCCCCGGAAGTTTCAGCGCCGCACTGTGGCATTACGCTCTTGAGGGGAACAGTGCGGCGCGCGGCTATTCCTTTAAAAACGCGACGCGCAGATATGTTGAGATTTCCGTTGTAATACCCACGGTTCCCTCCCTGTGCAAAAACGCACGACTTGAAGGAAGACTTTAGCGTTGCTTTGAAAATGCCGTGGTGGCCTACTTGGGCATCAATCTGAAATATGATTTTATTACGTAATCCTGGAAGCTAATAGTGATGTAAGTTGTTTCTCAAGTACAAAGAACACATCCGGTTTCCTTCTAAGCTCATGGTTAGTCTCGATTTCATCCTCAGTTAGTTGCAGGGGTACCCGCATGAAATTGATTAATTCTCTTTAATTTAACAAGTAAGCACATCCGCGGAAACGGTGTGATGAATGACTGAATTGCATGCGTTAACAAGCCTTTCAATAACAATCTGGACCCTATGTCATTTTTGCAGTTACAACACGTTCTCAAATTATCCCACATGAAGTACATCAGTTATATTGTATTTCAGTTTTATACTCTAACCTACCTTAGTAGAACGTTCAATGAAAATAAAAAGGTAGCTTTAAAGAGATGCACTTCAACTAGATTTGAAAACTATACCCGTAAATTGTTCTAAAAATAGGCTGAATATGATCCACTTTATATACGTACGTTTAATAATTTTAAACTATTGGCTACTATATTTAAATATGCAACCTTCCACTCTGGCACTTGGAGAAGGCAGTGGAAGGCTTCATGTAACATCCGAGCGCAATCGTGACATAGTCTGTTTTCGAACAAGCAAAAACTTTGTAGTGACAGCATTAAGTCAACATGCCTAGCGTTCAACACGAGTGATTAAGCACGCCACGATCAGACGACAGCAACTAACATAAGAAACTGCTTTTGACAGCGAATTTTGAGTGTGGGTTGGTCTTTTTAATCATGTAGAGGATAATGACGACGTCTCGGGACACACAAAGAGTCCAGTTGAATGAGAAGTTCCCCATCCCTCCCCTCTCTTTTCTTGTGCTGGCTGTGTGGAGCTTGTGTCACGACGTCGGGTTCAAAAGCATGTAACTTAAGTTTAGGCGAGACAGTTATAAGTCACTCCCTGTCAAGGTTCTGAACCAGGCATTAAAAATGAGGCTTTAGCAACATCCACTGAGTGCTCTTTGCTAATACATTGTAATTTGTTTTTTAAATTCCTTTGTGTCCTTTGTAACAAGCTACAGGTGTGTTCGATGTGAACACTAAGAACAAACAAAGCTCTGAAATTTCAGATTTGTAGTAACTCCTTTAAGGATCCAGAATGGAAACAAAAATATAAAACATTTCTCAGTGCTGCTATGAGTTTATTCACATGGCTTAGAATGAATAAGTTCTGCTTGCTTACCCATACGCCAAATACTAAAAAAAAAAAATGTAGTTTATTAACGCCACACATTTTTTTACTTCATCAATGCAGCGAGCTGGTCCGTGCAAGACCTCTTGACACCACATAGCAGGCAGTCGGGGTGGATAAGCGTCCCGAGGTCGCAGGGTTTGCCGGAACTGATCCGGCAGACGGCGGACAGCCTCTCGAATGCTCCGGCAGTCAAACACGCGACTTCCGGCGCGCGAGGTATTAAGTTTTGTTTGTTATTTTGGTAAATTGGCGTGACACAGTGGGGCTGAACTGAAAGAGAAACGCCGTAACGCCGCCGATAACTTAGGGTAGTTTCTCCCGGCGCGCGCTGCGGCGGTCGCTGCAACCTCTGGCCACTCCGGGTAACGCTTTAGGGTTTTGTGGTGCCTTTTGTTTTCAATCCGTGGGTTCCGTATCACATTGTGGAAACCGGAAAAACAGCAAACATTTCTGGCTGGGTGTCGAAAAATGGAGGTCGGTAAACGAATAATAAACAATTGCATTTTCTTGAATACTGACGCGGGAAGATCTGCTTTAATGTTTAACGCGTACCAAGCGGCGGCTTGTTCAGTATTGGCTTTCTAAGCAGCAGCACAGCGAAAAAAGGTGAATACTGAAGAGTTTAGCGATGGCGGAACTGCTGCCACGAGGACAGCGAGACTTGGCGGCGCCACACGGCTCTGCATATGCTGGTCCAAATTCACGGTTAAAAATTTGTTTTATCAGCGCAATTTCTTGTACACCAGCATCACTTGTTACACCTGCATTTCGCCGCACGGGTCCTGAGCAACAGTCATCCTTTATCAACCTCCGAACACTGAGTTTACTGAATAAGCTTTTTGTGTTTTGTTTGGTTTTAAACAAAATGATGCTTCCTCACACGAAAAGGAGCCTGGCAGTTAGGCGCACGGGTTCTCAGCATGGCCTCTCTCGCCATACTCTGTTTCACCTTATGATGTACCGCGGGAAAAAGGCTGGCAAGCGCGAGCTCTTTGCTCTAGGGCACATCCTGCGGTGACACAAGCTCTCAGGTGGCGATTAAGAGACGGCTCCCAGCGTCGCGGAGCTACGCGCTTCTAGCCTTCTCTGCGGTACACAACATAAGGGTGAAACGGGTATGAGATAGCGCCCGTCTCTGCACCGAATTTTAGCGGTGGTTGGTTGAAACACATAAAGTATCAAAGAGGTCTGCGTTTAACAAAGAGGAATGAATAAGAAGGTCCTATGATTTTAAGGTGTGCAGCTTAACAAAGCAAGTTTAAGCTATTGATTACATGTCTGAGTGCTAAAGGTGCGAAATCATTTTGTTGTGGCGACTAGGTCACTGCATTTTGCTGCAGTGCCCATTTCAAGTGGGTCCTAAATTTCGTTACCCCAAGATGGCGTTGATTGAGATTCCGTTTTCCGGTTGCCGGACTCCCAGCTGCAAGTGCCGGACTGTCGGCTCGGGTTCCAAGGATTGCCAAGCCCTCCCAGTATGAGGGCTCACGACCTGAGACTCCCTCAGGAAGCACTGCACCCCAACCTCACCGAGTGGAGCCTCTTTGCTGCACAGTTGAATCGGAGAAATTTCTGAGAGCCCAGCTGGACTTACAGGGCCAGGATGTCAGCTGCCTGCACTGCAGAGACCACGGTGCACCGGCACCTGCTTCCTCACTTCATCTTCTAAAAAAACAGTTTTCTATATAAACAAGCTTTCCTTTACGGCCAAGCAACAGATACTTCAGACTGCTGTCCGAGACCCGTGGGGTAAGCAGAGATTTTCAATCACTGTGGATTGGGACAGGTGTCTAGGGTTGGTTCCAGGCACTACTGGGAGGTGTAGCATAGAGAGGTATGCGAAGCAAAGGCCATAGGGAGAGGTATGCTGGGGCAAAGAGCCATAGGGAAACGACCTGTATGCCGTGGCCGTGGTACGACTTACTTTTTGTGTAGTCCGTAGTTGGGAAGGTTGTACGCCTGAGCTACTGTGCAGCAACAGCACAAGATCAAGGTCTGAATGGTAGTAGGTAACAATTTTCGGTCGACGCAACCTTGACAATACTATAACCAACGGCGATAATGAAAAGAAAAAAAGAGAATTAAAGACAGTTTTATTTTGTTGTGGATTTGAGCAGCAATGTTCTACAGCAAACACAAATGGGCACACGTTTTTTGGAAGCCTGTTCCACTCCTCAAGAGTTAGGAGGTCATTTTCACTTCGGCATGACGAATCCCCGGTACCCGTATGACCACGTCGTGGGAGTGTTTTGTCGTAAGCCAGTCGCCAGTCAGGCAAGACTCCACAGCGTCTAAATTCGAAATTTCCTTTCCGTAGAAGTGCGGAAGTTCAGGGGCCCAATTGTATATAAAGGGGCTGACAGTCATTTCTTCATTACTGTTGGTATATGAATCGTGCAATCAACCCATCTCTCCCTTAATTTGTCATTAATGATGACAGCTGATTGGCGAGATACGCCAACTTGCGGTGAGTTAAAAGTGGCAGTTGACACGAAGAATTAAGAAAGGTTGCTGGAGCACCGTGACCACAGGTGAAAAAGAAGGAGAAATGCGTGTCATCTAGTGCAGGAGTTCTCGAAACTTTTTTTTATCCGTGGCGATCAATGTCTCGATTGATCGCCGGTCGCTGGACATGGTACTGCAAAGCAGCGCAGATGCCTACAAACCTTGTCAACAGTACTGCACATGCTCACGGACGGCGTTTTGACACATTGTCACATTGAAGGGTGGCTCAGATCTTTTTAACGCGGTGCTTCACGAAATCTTACTTAAGGCCAGTGACGGTTCGAAAATTTGGCAGAGTCAGGGAACTCCCGGATTCCTGGGTACCCAGTTTGAGAAACCGTATTGCGTGTAATAATACTAGTAATCTGAGGCAAGGAAGCAGATACAATAGACCCTTCTCAAAGTTCATCAAGCAACTCCGACGGTCGCCACGTTTTGGAGCACTGACATCCTGCGCGAAGCCTGGGATTGGATTCGAGCTCACTCCGGCGGTGACAGAGCAATCGTGTGCGAATACCTGGCTAAACCCGAGTGTATGTCGAGCAGCGACAGATGCCCGCGTCCAATACCTGCTTCTAGTGCATGCCTGAAGCGCGGCGTCGCTCGGATGCTGCAGCGCACCAGTCACTGGAGGGCCCGCACTTTCGGAAAAAGGTCTATACGGAGAACAAGTCGTCTACTTCCTGCGCAGGATTTGCTGTGACGTCGGAACAACGCCGAGCTCTGATTGGTTTTGATTGAAAGGACAGTGGGTAGACACTTAATGCTTGATGCCTTGAGCGTCTACCCACTATTTTCAATCGGCCAATAAGACTTGGTGTTCGAACATCGTCGCAACCTGTACAGAAGCAGACGAACTGGCGCTCTGCAATGGTTACATCAGCTTAACGAGACAGAACCGTGCTCGGACGTGCGTGCGGCGTCCGACAGGGCGGCAGTATAGTGCCGTGGCACGCGGTCCTGCATAAAAGTAATACAATCACGTGCTACTAAGTATGCACGAGAGAGTTGCGTGGCGCCGAAGTGAGTATGAGGAACATGAATCATGCATGGAACTGAAGGCGTCGTTCCCTCGGTCCCCGCTCCACCTCTCTTCTCCGACAAGGTGGAGAGCTCCCGGACTTCCTCGCAGCACCAAACTGGGCACGGCCTACTACGTCTATGACGCCATCGGAAGCGGCCTGGTCGCCTGCGTCAAGACCACCTCCGGGGACATCCTTAGGCTCAGGGAGTGAGACTGCAGTCTTGAAACGGTCCTCGGAGACTCGTTCGACCCTCGGGGTGTCTTCGCATCGGGGTCTGCCCACCAACAGAGACGTCCTCGGGCCGAGACAGTGAGAATTGTCTTCGGAGACTCGTTTAACTGCAGGGAGCCGACGTGGAAAGACTCTACCCGTTTCCTGGGCACCTCCGAGCCGAAACGGCAAGATCGGTCGGCAGAACGGTTCTTGAGGACTTGCAACTCAAGAGCCGATGAGGAAGGAGTTCCGCTCCTGGAGGTGTCTCTGGCCGGGGGCGGTAAGAATGGTTCTCGAAGACTTGTTTAACCTTGGAGAACTGGCATGGAAGGAGTCCTAACCATTTCTGGAGATGGTCTCAGGCCCTAAACCGCGAGATTGTTTGTTAGGATGGTCCACGAAGATGTCCTTGACTCGAGGAAGCCTTGTGCAGGAAGCATTATCATGTGTCCTGAAACGATCCTGGTCAGACGGTGGCCGCGTGGTCACGTAATGGTCCTCGGAAGGCTTCCAGCCTTGGGGCGGGCTGGGCGGACGGAGGGGGCGGGTCGACCATGGAAGCCTGTCTATCCTCTTCTGGACAAACTGGATCTGATTCATGGAGTGGTCCCTGTGGAGCTCGGTGAACACGCTCTCTTCCGGACGGTGTACCTGGTCTACGCGACAAGTCTTGAGGAGACCTTCAGCTCTGGAGGGTCAGGAGGAAGATATTCCGCTCCAGGATATTACCTTGAACGTTCAAGAACGAGTGATGCACTTGGGAGATCTCCCAAGGTCATTGGGCTTACAGGGTACCCCTTGTAAGCTCTGCGGAAAGGTGACAAACATTGGCTTCTTTATGTGTTGCACATGGAACAGGGCTGGTTTTGGGTTCTCGGCCCACATCAAAGAGTCAGCAAAGTGCCATCGTGGTGGCTGTATGACCCTGTGAGCGGGTCGAAGCGGTGGAGGCTCGAGGACTCTAGCTTGAGGAATGTGCGACATCTAAGGTTGCGGTGAAGCTTGGGAGAGAGATGCTTTTGCCCTCAAGCTCGAGGCAACAAGTTAGGCATTTGCCTAGCCCTAGTGAGAAATGATCTAGAGATTGCTTCAAAGTTTTGGGGAGCATGTTGGAAAGAAAGATATGTATATTTTGGGGGAGTGACAGAAACGTCTCCTGGTCTAGGGAACAACCTTGAGGTGTCTTACTGGAATATAGTGGTATGTGTGTGTGTGTGTGTGTGTGTATGGCATATCCAAGTGACAGCAGTAATAGCATATTTATGCTCCGATACTCTGTAGAAAGGTGTTTGGGCATTTGTTTTTCAGCCCAAAATTATCGGAAGGCACACGTGGGCTTCGTAAACAAGCCACCTCCGACTTCTTTAGCCTGGAAGTTATTCCTGACGTGCTCTTACGACTTGAAGAGGCATAAATATGCGAGGGTATCTGCAGGGGATTTCACTAAGAACATAGAACAACTGGAGCATGTGGAACTGGCTTGGGCTAGCAGTGGATGTCCGAACAGCCCCATAATTGGCGGAGCTTGTTGCGTTGGAGTAGAATGCAACGACAGGTTGGACGAGTTATTTTCACATAAAATAGGTATGTAAAGCTACTAGACTGCTTTCAGGCATGAAAGATAATAAATTGACCACTAAGGCATTGGGAGAAGCAGTGAGGTCCATGGCTTAGAAAGCATTTGCAAAGTTTGCAGGATTGGGACGACCTAACTTCGCGCGAGAAACTACAAAAAGATTTTGTTTTTTTTGTGTGTTGCGGTGTGTGTAGCAGACCCTAGTTAGCCTTTGTGTAATGTTAAAAAAAAAAAAAGAAAGAAACCATGGTTACCTCCACCTAGCGAACTTTGCTGAGTCACTCTACTCATAGCTTCGACTGGGAGGCGGAGACTGATCGGTAGGGCGAGTCTCCAGTAGGTTTTGTTGTTGTTGTTTTGTTTCTTCACATATTATTTGGACAAACCGCCTCGGAATACCGCGCGTGCTTATCTCCCCCGCGTGGTACGTCGAGTTTTGTAGCATGCCGCTACGGCCTCTGAACAGAACTGCTGTAAATATGATGTGACAAAGCTGTAAATAAACTCTATACTGATAACACACCTTCGCTGCCCACTCATTTTTGCTCCCGCAGGTCTTGGCGTAAACAGGTGGCTTAGCGGTGCGTATTTGTCTCGTCGTTGCTGTGTGCGCGCGCGGCGAAGGATTGTGTTAACGTGCGTTCAGTACCGACCAAATTTTCGCTCCGTAGCGAACGCATACTGTTGCGTTTCGACCAAGAGTTGCCCGGCTTAAGGTTGGTTTGCACACTTGCGTCTGCTTGTGGCCGGGTGCGTTACGATTAAGGATGTCGCAGGAACCTGCCGAGGGATTACGCAACTTTACTGCAAACCTCGGCTTTTTCAAACTTTCAGAGCTTTTGCTGCAAGCGAGCGAATTTGCAAGTCGAGCCGACACCACCTGGCAGAGGACAATTGCAAAATTTGTTGGACGTAATTGCATCGCTGGTTCACATTACTAACGAAAGCATTAAAAAGTAACAGATTTTTGCTTTCATATCAGCGTAAGCATCGGTAATGATTTTGTAAAATATAAAATAAATTCTTACATTTTCTTTTGTTTCCCAAAATTCAGAAATCTTTGTGTAGAAGCCGGGACAGCGTCGTTCAAGCGTCGAACTTTGTCAAAATTTTGCAAAAGGATCGAAGGTTGACAAACTGTTGCGGCGTCTTACGACGACAGTTGCGCTGGCGCCATCTGTGAGGTGACACTAGAACTGCCTTTCACCGGAGCGAATGTTTTGTTTTAGTATTTGCAAGATCAAATGTTTGTACCATCTATAGAAGTGGTCGTTTATGACATTGTCGAGTTTTTCGAGCCAACAATAATTAACTAATGTGCAGTGTAAAGAATTAACAATGCATGGAAATCGCTAGTGTTCTGTAACTGCCATGTCGTAAAAGATCGCAAGACGTAATGCAATGGGTCGTGGGCAGTCTAGAGAGCGTGCCTGCTAGAACAGTCTGTCAAATGTCACGAGAATGCATAGCACTTTTTTTTTTTTTAATGAGCAGCACACTTTCTATTGGAGCGACACGCCAATGCGGCCACGTGGCTTAGAAGGTGCAACTGTGTGAGGACTTCTTCAATCCGTTCACCTGTTCTTGGGGGCATGGCAGCATTTTCCCTAAAATGCCTCCGCGCCTACTAAGGGTGTCCCAAGCGGAGCTTCCGCCTAAACGGGCGTAAACTTTGTGCCCTCACATAGAGAGCTCAAACTTTCATCGACCGTGCACCGAGCAAGTCTGTTTTATTGCGTGAGGTGAAACTCGAGTTCTCTTTCCACAAAAGGTTGGAGCAAAAGCCTGCCAAAGTAGAGGTCAGGCACGTTCGCGGACGATCGAGTCAGCGGCACTATTAACTGGAGACTTCATCTTCCGTACGAAGCAGCGGCGGACAGTGACACGCGAGTGCGTAGATCCGCTTGCTGATGCACCTACCTCGAGATGGCGCCTCAGGTAAACGGCGTCACTAACTTCGGTCGTCTGTGGCGTGCCCAGCGTTGACGTTGGCAAGATTTCTGCCGCAGTCTTTTTACGGGAAGAGAACGGCGCCGTCGAAATTGTGCGCGGTAAGACTGACCTGCACAGTGCACGTTTGGTGAAAGCTTAGAGCTTTCATATGTGCAAGCGCCGGTTTTCAGCTCATTTTCCGGCAGATTACTACGGTGCTCGCCGGTGCTCTACGGTACTTCGTATGCAGTTCTTACCCTAGTTTGCAGCTCATTTGTGCAGCCGAGAGATGGGGAGGGGGAGGAACGTTGGCGCACTGCTTACCAACCCACATGACGCCGCTATGCCGTTGGTTGCACACATCTACGACGTCCAACCCACGGCTGCACTCCGTTGCCGATACTCTCTTACAGCCTTGCTACAATGCGACCGACACCAGCACGAGCAAGCAAGATTTGTGCAGGCCTCTAGCGTAGGCTGTCGCCTGAAATGACCTAATTAACAAGTCGCTTATTGCAAATCTTCAATGTCTGGCTTTTAATGATGGGAGTGGTTGAACTGTACTTTTAATAAGGTTTCTAAATTAGGGAGGGGGGCAGCCCATCAAACTGACAGTTGCTAACCTAAGTTATCGCGAGACTGCGAGTGCTCCAGGGCAGAGTCGTATATTGAAGAGTTTGGCCGGTTTATGATCTCGCCGCCGTAACGCTTCCCTCCCAAGCGAGCCAATCAGCCCGCGGTGTGGAGTAAGAGGCGCAAGTGCATGCGCGTGAACCGAGAGTTCACGCACATGCGCGTGAACCTCTCAGCTGCTCCTAGCTGTGCCATTTTCGTTCGTTTGCCCGGTGGAATGCATGGGATCAACATGCAAATTTTGCTCCTTTCGCTTTTATTTGGCTGGCTCTGGCAAGAAAACGACAGTGTTATTCCTCGGTGGGTGAAAAAGCTAAAGACTGAAGTTTTCTCGATTTTTGACCGCAAACTTTTATTCGAGGCGAGAAAAGTCCACCCGTAGCAGACGGCCGCGTAGCCTCAGCAGGTGCTCTGCGCCGGGAGCGTGCTGCGTCAGAAATGGCGGTCGTTCCCTCTTTGCTCTCTCCTTCCTCTCGCTCCTTCGGCGCTCTTGCCCCTTTCTTTCACTTTTCCCCTCCAGCGCCTTCAACGCCACGCCTACTGGCCAGACTCGCCGATATACGGCTATGTTCCAGGACTCTTTGATAGATGTCTCCAGCGTGTCCCCTCGGTTCTCTCGTGGCAGGCAGTCGCAAACGATCACAACGGTCAGTGCTGCAGACAAATGCAAACGTGTAAACCTGCATTAGCGGCTGTCCAAGGAGGCGCAGCAAATGCCGTGCTCGACAAAAAGAGGCGCGCACGCCTCTCGGAAAATGTGGAAGTTGCGACGCTACGCGTACGTTTTCAGTGAGGACATCAATCGTGCAAGCAGCGCGGCTTCCTCCTCGCTCCTCCTTTCTTGCTTTCGGGATGTTGGGGACCGACAACAACTGGCGGAGGCCTCGGCCGGCCGAACAGCGAGAACTTGCGAGTGGCCATCCGGACCCACGTGTGATGAGCCTGTTCCAAGCCTCTAAGGGCGGAAGTGGAGGTAGATTTCCCCTTCCGCAGAAAGACGTCCCGAAGTAGATCGGAACCGGAGGAAAACCTTCGCTTTCGGTGCACCGACTGCCGTGACTGCAGTGGAACGAGCTCGTGCAAAGGGAACCAAACAAGGCGCAGGGTCTAAAAGCAGACTATTTTATTCCGTTTTTCTTCCCCCCTTGAACAAGGAACAGTTTATTGCTGCAGGGCAGGTTTGTCGGGGATGGGGGGGGGGGGGAGGGGACGAGGGGAGAGTGGCTACACCCGTAAATGCGGGGCCTACCGCCATTAGCATGGCTGATTCCGGTAGATTCTGTCGGCGCATCAAGCGACCTGCGCAGTCAAAGGCGGATTTTCATGCTTTCCCTACTTCAAAAACAAGTAAGGAAAAAATTTTCTTGGGTGCAGGAAGGAGGAGGGGGGGGTCACTGCAGCTTCTACCGAACCATATGCCAGATTTTCAGTTTTCGGCTTGACTACAAACTCTCTATACTTTACGTTTCAACGCTCGAGTCCAGCGCGTAAGCAAAGCTACAAGCTGGCTCGGGCTTTCCCAGCACATCCCTGTTCAGCACAGCAGCGCTGGGTGCGGTGCAAGCACTGTTCACGGGCCACATGCTGCAGCGCTTGTAGCGTCGGCTGCGTCTGGACGGCTTCAAAGCAGAAGTATAGTCACTCTGTCACACAACTGGTCAGACTCATACGACAGTCAAGATCATGCATATTGGCAGAAACCAGAGCCACCGAATAAGCTACGCTCAAAGTGACGCACTTCGCCCATCTTGTCGCTGGAAATCATTGTTGCCAGTTATCTTAAGCTTCGTCTGAAATCGCGAACACGCTTTCCGCCCTTCGTAAATGTTAAAACGGTCTGCAACGGCAGAACGACGTTGCCTGAGCTTTTCTGACACCGTGTATGAAGCTTGGGACGTCACATTTTCGAGTCGTCGTTATTGCCGCTTCCACCCGCTCTGCGGTAGGCAACAAAATGGTGCCGCCCACAAAACAATTGAATGGAAGCGGAGTGTCGACACTCTAAGGGTGGCTTAGTTAGTGACTAACGAAACACGAAGCTCACTTGAATTTTATATGACGAACGCAAGAGGTGCCTTTGCAAGACTGGCCCTGTCTGTGGATATAGAAGATGCACATCCAGGTTTTGGAGAAAATCACTACGTGCGGAATTTTTTTCGCAGGTTTTGGAGAAAAACTTTCATGCAGCATTTTCCTCCCATACAGATTTTGGAGAAAAACCTTATGTGCAGCATTTCCCTCACTTGGCTTTATTATACCAAGGTGATGGCAACAGGTTGATTCTGGTGACATTCGATTATCCTTCACATTACTGCAACCTTTTCAATGAAAAGGGAGATCAAATTAGCTGTATATTGCTTTCAGCTGTTATTCTCTTAAGGCCTTAGAGTGAGGGAAAATGTTACACATCACTAGCTGTCTGTTAGCGGACGACAACACAGCTGTGGTGTTGTCTGCTGTAGTTTGCAGACGACAGCGAAGCTGCGTTCTGTAACCATCACACTGAAAAGGAATGGTTGGTTTTGAAAACAATGGACAAGAATGTAGAGTCAGCATATGAATCATTGATTTAAAAATGTTTAAAAAGTTACAGGCATTACAAAGTACAAGGAAAACTGTACTCGACATTTCAGCATTCGCTGCCTGTGGAACAAAAAAATATGGTTGCCATAGAATCTACTGTTGCCATTGCCTCAGGTAATGACTAGAGGGGTTGTAACCAGAAAAATACCTAGGGCACTAGGACCTGAGATGATCTGATGTGAAGGCTGAATCCAATCCAATCCAGATGTGCAGGGAGTGAAGGACTCAAGGCCCAATCCACTCGGAGCTGAATTATGGAACTGGTCCACGCTGAAATCAGTTGGATTTATCTAGATTAAAACTCATTTCCAGCTTTCAATCAGCTCCATAAGCCAACTTCAGCTCGAATGACTTGTGCCTGTGTGGCAAACAACATGGATTGGATTGGCAGACATTCAGGAAGTGGAGACGGAGGAGAGGAAGGGAGGGGGGGGGGGGGGGAGACACCTGTGCCACAAGAAAGAACACTGTAGATGACTAGAACTTTGATTGGTATACTTTTCGCGTTTGTTCCCAGAGACACAGCACAACTGTGCTCATGAACATCAAAAATGGTTTACGTGTGCGGCTTTCCAAAAGCGAAAACTCCTCCTAAATCGCCCAACACACGAGCACGAGCGTTGGTTCTGGTTGCCTGCATGATCTGATCTCGAGTTTGGTTCGGATGTTCAAGCATTAAACGACATGGAAAAACACAAAGCTCACAAGGATTACGAATCGTACAAGTCCAATTCTGTAGGGGGCATAAATGGAGGAGCTGGTAGTGAAATGAGCCATGAAAGCCCAATGCCTGCACTTGTGTTCAGTGACAACTATTAGAGCGCTGTGCAGCTTCCACAGAGCTCCAACTACTTGCGCAAGCACGTGGCTTTATTTAGCACCTCCTTCGCTCGAGAGCACATGCGAATCAGGCGCAAGACAAAAGCCACCTGCTCTCGTAGTTGTGTGGGGCTACGGCACTGTGAAAGCTAAGCTAGCCTCAACAATGTAGCACAAAATAGTTGAAACCAAGTACAGAAAAGTAAAAATTTTTGGCAAACATAGATTTTGGTGATGGATTTCACCTTGTGAAACTTAAATGTTTCACAAGTTACGTTCCTGCGAAGAATGAGAACATCACTTTGACGGCGGGCTTGGATGCAGGCCAAGTCACTCGAGAGTCGGGCTTTTGGTGCCGTCTTCCGAGAAATGCAGCGAGCAGACAATGGCATCGCCTGCTTTCAACCAAGTGCTTGCCACGCCCGTCGAAAGATGGTGCCACAAGCACGACTCTCGGGCGTACCTTCGATAAAGCTTTGAGCCCCTTAAGTGCAGGCACCGATTTTTCTGGCTTGTCTAACTGCCAGCTTTTTCATTTCTGCCACTTTGTATGCAATTTTCCGCAGGAACTTTCCAAGCTCCGTACTAAAATGCCTTATTAAAAAGAACTAGTACAGCAACGGTGTTGCACACCTGGAATATAAACAGAGGGTCTCCGGTTGTGCGTAATTTTCCGAGACGCTCGGAAGGGGAGCTATGTCAACCGCAGCTGCATCAACAACTGCCTCGAGCGCAGCTGTATCAGCTGCAGAATCTGTTAGCGTTCCATAACAATTCAGGCTAATGAAAGACCCTGCTTCTCGTAATGTACACAAACGCAAACACGTCGTCACTCGCACGAACGACAAAGAGAACGGTACAAACTCAAAAGCCGACGTAAATGGTGCAACGCGAAGGTATCTCGACACACACGCTCAGTGAAAACGAAAACTCGTCCGAGATGCTGAGTATGCGCGACGCAACGTGTCCCAACAAGACTAGAGGGTGAGAGAGATATGTTCGTACAAACACGGGTTCCAACGCGATGCACGTCGGCAATAAGAGTACAATTTTGTCTGTCGGACAAGATATGGTCGTGGTGCTCATGAAAGACACCGTGGTCGCCGACGGCCTAAGAACTGCAGGGCGTGGCTTGTGACATTCGCACCTCTCACTTCGCCGCTCATTCTTCGGCGTCGGCCAGTGCAGCCATCTCGCCGGCTGCGGGGCGACTGCGGTACTGAGAACTCTGTGTCCTGCATTTTTGGGCCGTCGGCGACCAGACGGTTGTTGCATGCGACCTCTGCCAAACAAAGGAGACAATTCCTAGCCCAGAGTGTCAGCAG
This sequence comes from Ixodes ricinus, assembly GCA_037355805.1. Classification (NCBI taxonomy): domain Eukaryota; kingdom Metazoa; phylum Arthropoda; class Arachnida; order Ixodida; family Ixodidae; genus Ixodes; species Ixodes ricinus. Next base: position 18,525 of record JAZHYW010038399.1, read on the forward strand.
GAAGACGTGATATGTATACGCCAACAAGCACGCCTTTAGTTGGACGATGCAGAGCCAGTGTCGGGCGAGTTATTTCAGCCGCTTTATAGAGTAATAGTACAGTCTTTTTGTGCCGGTTCCGCCCCATCTGCTCGTTGCACAAAATTTATCTGTCGTGTTGGTAGTTTAAGGGGGTATACGAGCTCTCAACTGCAATTTTCTCTTAAAAGTCAACATACAGAATCGTCTTCTGCTGGGCAGGAAACCGGCTCCCAGTACCCTTCTCTCCCTTCCCTCCCACACACTTCTCTCCTCCTCTCCTCGCTGGCGCGGTTCTCTGATTTACTCCCCGTGGAAAGGAGAAAGGTCTCCCTCTTTCTCGAACGGAAACAAGGAATTGAGGGAGGGTTTCCTCCTTTCTGGCTGCTCGTCGGCTTTTAAGGGGAGGGGGAGGTTGGGAAGAACCAGCTGAACATACAATTACAGGAGCATTCATACAGGTGAGTGGAGAAAGAGAAATGCACAAACAACTGCCGGGCTATCAACTGTTTAAATGATAAACTTCTTCAACTGGTTTTGTTTTTCTGTTTCTTCTGCTTTATTTGTTTCTGCATCACAAACTATGTGCCTCCTCCTCGTATTTCTAATTATTAAAAGGGCTGTAGCCTCGTAGGAATATTTTCTCTCTGTTGTATAACAAAACTGATGGGGAACTAATGCAATTTTCTTTCTTCTGTTCTATGGCCAGGGCCTCCAACATCCCTTGTGCGAGCTCGTTTCGGTGGCGTCCCAAGGCTCTCCATTGCACGTGCATTCACGACAATGGGCGGCTAGGTGTCCTGTTGTTGTCGAGCTTTTAAGATTATTTGCATGTTCCCGTGTTCTTTCGTTGATGCACCGCCCCGTTTGTCCAATGTAGCGACGGCCGCATGTTAAGGGAATGTTGCAGATCACCTCCCCATCGCACGGGCGTATTTCGTCCAATGATTTGTGCCACATACATTTTTCACGTTGCCTCGTGCCTGGTTCACCCTGCGGCACATAAAATATGCTATATTCGGTGCCGAGCGCACCACTTGTACGTCTTGTCGGCTCGCAATCTTTTTCAATTTGTGGGTGATACCATGAATACAAGGGACTACTGCGAAAGGTTTTCGTGTCTTTTTCTGTGTTGCGGGGTCATGATCGACATTTGTCTTTTTGACTTGACAACGACAGGACACTTAGCCGCCCATTGTCGTGAATGCACGTGCAAGGCCAAGCTCAATCAAGTCGCCCTCTAGGACACCACGGAAACAAGCTCGCGCGGGACATGTTGGAGGCCCTGGCCATAGAAGAGAAGGAAGAAAATTGCGTTAGTTGTCTATCAGTTTTGCTTTACAACAGAAGGAAAACATTCCTGAAAGGCTACAGCCCTTTTAATAATTAGAAATACGAGAAGGAGGCATAGTTTGTGAGGAAGAAACAAGCAAGAAAAAGAAAAACAAAACTAGTTGAAGAAGTTGTTTATCATTAAGGAAGTTGGTAGTCCAGTGGTTGTTCACACATTTTTCTGTCTCCTTTTATCTGTATGAATGTTTCTGTAATTGTATGTTCAGCTGGTTCTTCCCAATGTATAACCAACTAGCTCAGCTTATCCTTGTCTTAAGGGGAGACCTTGGTCTTGATCATTTTTATGCCGTCTCTCATCCAATTTATATTAAATTCTCACGCCAAGTATAACTTATTGTGCTAAGCATAAATGTAAGCTCACTTTTTTACTATCTATTATAGTTCTCAAGAAAATCTCAGCTCTGTTACATGTTTCTGCCCAACTTTTCTACAATGCCTCCCTCAAAAACTCTGGCACAAAGTATGTCTGCATGTTCTACAAACGGTCGAGAGTGCAACAAAACCATTCTTATGATTTTAGCAACATTCAAAGAAATGAGCAATTAAAGTCTGCCAACTAGAAAGCTTCGTTTCCTAGAAATATTAGTTTCGTTGATCACAAAAAAAATGAATTCTGAGGGAACAGGAAAAGCTTTTCAAAACATGCCTATAAACAGCCCAAGCCTGAAGCCTTGAATCGATGCAACTATATAAACCTGCGCTTCTCGAGTGTAGTAATTAGAAAATATGTTGTCTGCTACTTATAAATAAAAAAAATATTTTAAAAACCAAGTTTTTTTTATTTTTTTTAAGATAAGTTTTTTTCCCTTAAAAAAAGCTTTTTTTTTCTTTTTAAAGTATACTTTTATTAGTTTGAAGAACTCCTGAGGGATACTGTCTGAAAGTGGCATACCTGTAACTAAAGCATTCTTTCCCGAATAAAGTATTTAGAAAACATTATTCAGACTTGCAATTTGGGTTACGAATTCAGATGTGTCTACGAACGCGTCAAATCAATTTTGAGGCAACTCGACGTCTGTCGAACTTTCGCCAAACTAACAAACTTCTTTAAACGGCGTCGATAACTCGCCAAACACCGACGCTCATCGACCACCGGTCAATGCTGCTGGCCCAAACAGAGACGATCCCCGCCTCGGTTAACATCAATCGCAAAACCGCCTTCGTGAACGCGGCTCCTTCGAAAAAATTGTCGTGGGAACTTTGTGAGGAAAGACATGTGGGAAACAATGGAAGGCAGGAAAAAGACACACGTGAGGTGCAGAGGGGAAGAAGGTGACTGTGCCACGTTTTCCGGCTCGTAGGCCGCGCCGCCGAGCTTTCGCATTTCTACGCTTGCGCACGCTCTCTCTACGGGCACAATTCCTCGAAAGAAAGCTAGAGAAACGTCCTCACGGTTGAGTTGCTCAGAGTTGCTTAAAACCAGCGTTGCCGGTTGCCCAAAGCCTTTCTGAAATCACGGGAGATGCTTTTTCCAGTCACCACAAATGTTAAGACAGTCTGCAACGGAGCAAAAGGGTGTTGTCCGAGACTCTCGACGCAAATATCTCGGGGCCGGGAACCCGTTGGCAATTGTGCTCGCTCTGCACTAGGCAACAAAATGGCGGCACACGCGAGATAATCGGGAGTGTCAGTACTCTGGCCGTAGCTGATTGAGGGATCTACTCTGAGCTTCTCATATAGCATGAATGTGGCTGCTTGCCTTTGTTCTTAAAAGAGCCCCGCAAAACAAAAGAAAAAAGAAGAGAAAAAAAAGCTTTTTGTCCAGCTTGATGAGAAGTCTCTATCGACGGTTAGAATGCCAAAGCAACAACCGGCGGTGACAATGTTATTCAACAACTTCGTCGGATGAAAAAAAAAGTGCATGCAGTTGTTTTTTACATTTCTGGAATCTGTGCTGCTTTCTTTCATTTTCGCTAGGCTGCGTCCTCAAAACAGGTATGCACTTGCCACTGTCTATTGATCTAATTTATTTGTGTCGTTGGCAAAGAAAGTATCAGACTTTTTAATCTTAAAGGTTGTTTAGAACGACTGAAGATCAATACTATATCGGCTCACTTAACTAGTGAGAGCTAACACAAACTAAGGTATGTTTGCAGTTTTTTGTTTTTTTAATGGTTCTCGCAAACACCAGCACTACTCATAATGGTTTAGTCCGACCCGACTAGAAGGACTCGCCAATAATGAGTCGATATTCAACCAACTTTAAACTAATTAGAACGGCGTTTTCGTGCAATTCATACTTTTTGTTCCCGCAGCCTCGTTGAGTGCGCTTCTTTCCGAGCGCCAGTGCACTGCAGAGAAGCAACACCCGCGGAGCTTGTTTCCGCGGGTGTTGCTTCTCCGCAGTGCACCGGTGCTTGGTAAGAAGCACACTCAACAAGGCTCAAGCAGGGCACACATGAGCTATGAAAATGGGCACCAATCGGAAATTTTGCAGAAACTTGCGCGGACAGTGTGATGTGGCGGCATGGCATAGGTCCACGTCACAGCATCCGCGCAAGTTGCTATGAAAACTGCCATGCGGTGCCCGTGTTCATCGCTCATGCGTCCCCTGCTTAATAGTTCACTATTAGACAACTTCTTGGCCCGACGAACAAACTTAATTTTGTTTTGAGTTGGCATGTGCTGTCTCAATAGTACACGATAAACAATGTTTTTGAGGGATAAATAAACTTATGTCAAACATTTCACAAATGTTTCATGTGTGGCATACCTGCTTATGATCAGTAGGCCTATGTAGAGGAAATCATCAAATATCTACTTTGTATGTGTAGCCATTCATACGGCAAATCATAATTTTATCTTGCATCCTATTTAGATGAATTTCTGATACTTCATACAAACATTTGTGGCTTCCTGGAGTTTGAATTAATGAGTCGTATTGTATTTGTAAGATTGTGCCTCCGAACCTTAAAAACAGGTGGCGTGAAAAGATAACCCAAATAACCTGGATACTAATCTGGTGCCCATTCATGCGTGACCAAGATATCTCGCGTCCGAACAATCGTGCGCAAGTGCTTTTTGACTGAGGAATTCCGAGGTTGTGCGGCCTATGAGAACCCGAAAACGTGCCACTTTGTGAGCAAACTCCACAGCGGGAACAACAGAGTCGTGAACAATTTTCTTCCTTCACCTGATGCAGAAACACGCGAGAGGCCTGGCTGAGTTTTGAAAGACAAACTCGTAGAAAGGTTTCGACCTCGTGAAGCCAGACATCCCTTGCATCGTACAGAACTCGATCCACAAATATGTGCAACGTCGGTACCATGTCGGCACATGCTGGCACTACGTCGGCACACCCTCACATTCTACTTTGGAACATGCGCAATTAGAGTTGGGAATGAAAGAACCATGCCTCGTCTATGCGGAGAGAAAATTTTTGCGGCCGTCCGAGATGTTTGGTTGCGAGATTTCAGTCATCGAAGCACGCCCTTTTGGGGAAACTCTTTGTATAATGATTATCTAGGATTTAAGATATACAGTTCTTGATCTCTCTATACAAATTTTTTTAAAAGCTCAGGAGTCTGAGAATAGGTTTTGAAGGAATCTTTGATACTAGAAAGATTCCATCTCTTGCGAACAAGGATTGTTTAACACCAACAGCCACCGCCGCGCTTTTAGACTGTACGTTCAACTTACATGCCTGGTACATTTGATCTCTACGAGTTTTTGGCGTTGCACACTCACGCATTTTATGTGAGAAGCACATTACGCCGCCGCCGCCGTCTTTAGGTAGCCCCATTAATGCGTTAACCGAAAATGCTGAGAAAGTCTAAACTTCCGAGGTTAGTTTGAACAAGGCATGGCAGACGACAGGGCAGGCTTTGTCAATTCGCTCCTTGGCAGAATCGATTCAGGTCCCTCGACCGGGAGTGAAATCGAATAAAGTCGAAGTGGGAACAGATGAGCTCCGAGATGGAACGGGTGTCTAGATTTCTGGACGTCTACATTCTAAAAATAGTCGAAATCGTCCTCAAAGACCATCCTCCCGTAAGTGGCGGGAGGAATAAATAGCTGTGTGCGAGGAACGAGGACTGGCCCGAGGCCGACTGATTGTTCTACGAAGACGAAGTTTAGAGGTCGCAGGAGGATTGACTCGATTGTGCATTGACGAGTGCTCGAGGACCGAAACGCGAGGGCCGAGAATCTGCGACAATCTCTTTGGGCAAGCTCTTCTGTCGGGCAAGGCGGCATAAAGATTAGTTGGTCCTCCAAAGACTGCTTCAAACGCTGCAGCCAAAAGAGATGCAAAGCAGCCGCACGGTCAGCCTTACAAAATCCAACGAAAGGAACCGCAAGGACTAATTTCCTCAATGAACGGACAAAACACCCTCTCCAATTTCGAGGCACAGCTTTGCGGGAAGCATCGATTCGAAGCTCGGAAAAGCGTGTTGGGTTTTTGTTTTTCGCATTAGACAGAGGGGTATAGTAGTGTCTTCTTACCTAAGGTCTCGCAGATTCTCGGTGTATTGTGCGCCGAGTCGATGTGCTTGGAGTTACGTCGCGTGCAGAGAACGGCTTGCGGGGAGTGCAGGTCTACGAAGGAACGGCGTGTTCGACGTGCAGCCGCCGCAGAAGCGGCGTTTGTTCCATGCTTTACAAATGTGCATGTCCATGTTACAAATGTGCACGCTATTCACAGACTCGTACCACGTTCGAACACCGCGGAGCGGCCAGCTACAAAACACCCGCGCGAACGCAAAAGAATTGAAAGCGACTTCTCAACGGATAACGAGCATGTATGCGAAGCACCGTAACAGACTTCACTGCAAAACGACACCCTTGCTAAGCTTTGTTCTGCTAATTCGTCGCTAACTAACCTAACTAGCGGGCTAAAAGCTTTAGACCGTCGACTGGGCTACGGGACATCCTCACGTGACGATGAATGGCTGGACTGGCAATAAACCTCGCAATAAAAACTCCAGCAGCATCTTTTTTTTTTTTTTGGCAATGCCACAACTTTTTGCTGGTTGTGACCTGGTGTACCTACAGCGAGTCTAAGCTACCTAGATCGACCTCTGCTGTTGCTCCATTTGATCGCATGTAGCTGGTTTCGAAGCGGGCCAATCAGAAGCTAGACCCTGTTTTCCCAAGACGAGTTGGCGACGAGACGCCGAATCGTCAAAAAAAGGATGTTCTCTGTGCAAACTTCCATTTTGGCCCCTCTTCTCTATGCTTTGCTTGGACGTGCAATCGACGATAAAAATTTGGACACGGGAAAACAGGACGCTGGAAGCAGCTTGAAAGCAAAACCAAACGAAACGCCGCAGCACCTGGCACGATTTGCGTCGTCTGCAATCAGCCGAAAAATTGCCGCCGTTGCCAGCACGTTTGCAGCCGTCGCGGAAAGACAGCAAGGAACGGGGTGTGGGCGTCGCGAAAGAATACAAAAGCCGGCGGAATGTCGGAAAACGTCGAGTAAGAGTCGCACAGGAAAGAGAAAGAGACGCGAAGAACCGAACGAAACGAAAGGCCTTCAACGCTTCACAAAAAGGCACAGTCGCAGCCGGAGGTTTGAAGATACAAGAAACGGTTTCCACGCCGGGAAAAGCGAAACTCATCCGGCGGAAACCACCGCCTGTCGGAAGCCCAGAAAAACCGCCCGCGATAATTTACCAGAAAGAAGTCCCACGCGTCCCGCCACGCCCGGCGTCAACTCGCTCGTGCCACGTTGTCGAGGCCAGCATGGCTTCTATAATGCTCTGCGGCCCCCCGCACTGCTTTGAGAGCGCGTGGCTTCATCTTGCACCTTGTTTACAAACGTTCCCATGCGAAAAAGGTGCCAAGAACAGACACACGTTTGCACAAGTAACTTCGACAGCAATAGAGCACTGCAGAAATCGCGCTAGCCTGGACAATGTGGCACGTGAAAGTTGCTGCCGAGTGTAGTTAGAGGCAAATGAGCGTTTGCACCACCGGAGAGTACCATGTAGTGGACTCCGCAAGGAGTTTGGGTCCAAGGAACGAGCCCTGCAGCACCGGTGAAAGAGTGGTGTCGTGAATGGCGGTCGGCTGGCGAAAGGGAGCGCCTCAACGTGAACAGTTCCTCGCGATAAAAGTTATGCGGTACAACTGCCTTGACAAAGAATGAACACATCGAAATGAAACAAAGGTGCACTTGACAATTTGCTCATGCATTCCCAATGCAGGTTTGATTAGTAGCACGTGTGTGGAACAATTTTTGAACTTTGACCTTTGTCATTCAGTAGATAGAGTCTCTCAATGAAATAGCAATGGCTGCTATACATTTAGTTGTGAGTGAAACTTTGTTATAGCGAAACTTTCGTCATGGTGAAGATTCATTATAGTGAAACTTAGTTATATTAAAATATAATAAAACTTCATTATGTTGAAAGTTAATTATAATTAAACTTTATTATAAAGTGAATTATAGTGAAATTTTTTTAGTGAGATTTCATTATAGTGAGACTTTGCAGTAGTATGATAATCCAGCGGGGGATGTTTTGAAAAGTTTGTTATCAGGAAACCTTCACTATTGTAAAATTTGATTGAGTAAGGTTTTATGGTTGCCAGTTAAAATAATTATATCTTCCGGTGTGGCACAAGCTATTCCATTTCTTACCTCACCTGCGTGAGCTGAAAGGTTTGCGTGTATTTCAAATAAATAAATAAATAAATAAGACCACCGTTCACATCACCACTCTCACACCAATCCGAGGGCCCAAGTCAAGTGACTTGGCTCGGCTTGGGACGAGCCGTCGGCCAAGTAGGGAGGTCAGTATGCGAATGCAGCCAGGTATCGGCTAGTGGCCTGGTGCGCATTGGCCTGCGGCCGAGGCTGCGACGCGGCGGACGATCTCGGCCGGCCGTCGCCGCAAGCCGTGGCCGTGGCCACGGTCGACGCCGACTGCAGCCGAGTCGTGGAGTTGACCTGAACCGCGCCGTGTGGTAGCGCATTGGTGGCGGCGGTGCCAGGCTGCGGGTGCAGGAAGAAGTAGCGCGACACCGTCGACACCATAAACCCTTGGCCCATCAGCATGGCGCTGCTGAGATCTGCGGCAGGAAAGCAGGAAAAGGCACCGTTGGTCGCGAGGTACGGCGGCTCGGGATTCGAGTGCCGTGAAATGCTTTGCACAGATCATAGCCTCTTATATGGAGAAAGGGAGTTCTCGACACCAGAGCTGGCCACCCAAACTGGGAGAAACAGAACAACAGAACACAGCAGAAAGAGGACAGAGGTTGGTGGTAAGCTCGAGAATCTGCCCGCACTCTCCGAAACTCTCCTCTTTCTCTCTTTGTTTATTTGCAAAAAATAAAAAGATTTTTTTTTTGCAGTTTATCTTTATTTACGATGTATGTACCGTCTTTTCCCAGTTCCCCAGTACATTCTCATTGTTCCACAAGGAGGGGACGGGAAGCAGCCAGTCGTTTATATTTTTTTTCTCTTCCAAAATACAAAAATAAAAAAGAGTAGTAGTTCGCTTCACAACTCTAGTGTGGCACTTCCTTGAATATGCTTTCCTTCTCACCTGCCACTCCTCCTGCCTCTTTTACCGTGACCTGGCCGTCTATTATCCTAGCGCCCAAAGCACAGGCTTTCCCCTACATAGGGGGCTATGCACAAACACACTAAAAGATGGCGGGACACTGATCATCTCTATTGTAGTAGGCTGGATCGCTGGATCAGGAGCCCGTTAATAGCATAACCGGCGGCACCATGCTTGACACTGGGCAATGGACGCGAGTCTATGGGTGAAACACACGAAAGTAGAAATGTTGAAAGTTCTACGCAGTGTTCGAAGGCAAGTATTTTGTGATGTGCTGCAATCATTATGTCGGATGTTTGAAAATTGAATCAGTAATTGTCAAGCGTGCGAACGCCGATTAAAAAAATTAAATGTGCCGGCATGTTGCTTGCTTTAATTGCTAAATAAACTACACATTCTACAAATGAATGACACGCTCCGAGTTTTAGTTTGTCACAAAAGCCTTCACTGCAGTTCAAAGTAAAATCTTGCAGCAGAAGTACTTTGTACAGGAGCTTGAAACAATGCAAACGTCACCGGTAAAGGCCTTCTAACTCATCGTCTGCTAAGCTCTAATGACTTCGAGATCACGAACGACTCCACACTGACTCTTGGCAACTCTCGTCTCATTGAACTGCATCACCGTTTACGCCCAACAAAGTCTCAAGCCTCTACCCTCAACCCCGAAACATTTATTTAAAAAAAGACTGGTATTCTAACGCTTTTGATACTGGCGCCCAGAATATTAGAGTGTTTTAGTAGATCGTTCAGTCACTCCCGCTGCGCTATCCGCTAGCCGCTACGGCCTCGCTATATGTAGCGTAGCGGAACCACCATTTTAAGGTTTAGTAGAACGTTCGCCACCCGCTATGAATTACAGCGTTCACGAGAGCTAACGCAACGCCACTAGCGGCTCTTTCGGACACTAAGGCTTGCGTAAAACAGATTTGTAAAGCAATTCTTCGAAATTGTTTTATTAACATCGTTATCTTAATAGAATATTTTGTTCTTTATTGAATAACGCGCTAATCGTTGCTTCTTTTGTAAGGAAATGTCTATTATGTTTGTAATTGAATACGACTGATGGCCAAGTTGTCCAAGATAATCCGATATGAGCCAAGCGCCAAAGCCACCGAGAAAAATCTTCAAAAGTAGATGACAACAACCTTAGCTCTTCTGTTGTGTCGTTCACCGAAAATGAAACGCCACGGAAATCCCTCCTATCCGCCTGCTCGCTCGCTTCCTTGGTCGGTTTTGTCCTCACGACAAAGCGGCCGAGCAGGAGGCCGCACCTTCGCTCACAGCACCACGGACTGCAAAGGTTCTTTTTTCTTCTTCTTTTTTCTTTTTTCTGTGGCTGTATTTAGCATATGTTTGCCATCAATCGCAACCTGTTGCAGTCGTGGAACGGCTTTGTCGCGGCTACTTCTTGCAGCAGCAAGATATAATCCACCCCTCAGAACCACGATCGCGAAGTGCACCGACCTGACAGGGGAGGCGTGGCGGCCATCTTGAATTGAGTCCCTCGCTGGCTCTCCCTTATCTCGCCAAGTCTCGTTCTCGCGAGACCCACGCTAACGCGCTGCGCTACGCGCCTCGCTATTTTGGTCTGATAGCGCGCCTCCGTTAGCCTCCACAGCTCCGCAATGTTTCCGCTAGCAGCGCGCATGCGCAGTAGCGTCGTCGGTCTAGCGTATAGCGGTAGCGGGAGAGCCAAAACGATCTACTAAAACTCTCTACTAACTGTCATTCCCAGAAAACACCATAGATGTTTCATCGTCAAGAACAACCTACTCAGGTAAGATATTTAAGTTTTTCCCATTTCTCCCATAGAGTCTCATGCATTAGCTGGTGTTAAGCGATGGCTGCCGGTGGTGCCGCCCGATGGCTACCAGTGGTGCTGCCCGACCTTGGCAAGACAAGCCACGATCCGCAATCTGGCCTACTACAGTCGAATCTCGTTAATTCAAACTCTATTCAAACCGAAAATTCGTTTGAATAAAGCAAAGTTTGAATTACCAGGAGTTTTCTCCCATAGACGCATAGAGACGCATAGGATGGGACCTGCATGTTAGTTTGAATTATCCACAAGTTTGAATTAAGAGAGTTTGAATTAATGAGTCGACTGTACAATAGAGATCAGCGACGCTGCATTCCCTCATAGCTGCCTATGACAAGATAAAGCCAGTGGCACACTGGTGCCGCCTGTTGGAACCCTTGAAACACTTTCTAGTCTGCACGCTGTAGTATCCTGAATCATTGCTTACCCCACCTTATGGGCAAAATATTCATTTCTAAAAAACACGGCCATTGCTACGCATACAAATGGCCCGCGCACCCTGTGATCCATGAGCATCCATTCTCCCCAAATGTCGCCAATTGGGGACCCTAAGGCCTTAGGACATTCCTGATAAAGAAAAATGAAGGAGAGAAAGGAACTTTACTTGTTTGTCCATTCTCCCTCATTCTACCAGAACATCGGCGGAGGTTTGAACGAAAGAAAAACACGGGGATAACAAAATGAAGCTTTGTTCTGTTGATAAAGAAAATTCAATTTATTTGCCCCCCAAACAAAAATTTAAAAATCCCTAACACTGGCAGTAACCCGACCCTGAATCATGAGGTCAGTAGAACACTCAATCTCCGGGGATTCGACCGTAGAACATAGGATCAAAGGTGACTGATAGCGAGGCAAAGGGAATAGATAACAGAACCACGGAATGATGATTTCTCTCGTACATAACTGAAGAAACTTCAGTCTACTCTTTCCGTTCTTAGGATTACTTCTGAGCCTGGAATACTGCAATCTCGAAACATGCTTTCATGCAGACTTGTACACGTTACTGAAAAATAGTAAGGAATTACAATTACAATTACTAGAGGCTAAATTGTAATTTATTACAATTACAATTATCTCTCCCATGAAAGTAAGCGACTGTTACCCCTACAAAGTAATCCGTTACTTTCTGTGGCGTTACTTTCAACAATATTTTTCCTCAATTAAGAAACAAAGTGAAGAAGGTTATTCAAGATCTTAATGCTGCCACCTGTTCCATTTATTGACCTTGAGTATTTTAAGCAACAGCTGACTCTAGAAAGTCTCGTCAGACATTTTACGTTATTTCTTATTCAATATGTCTACTGCTACGCTGAACACCCTTTGAACTGAAGCACTGGATGGGAGTGCCATATTGTGCCTCACGAATGCTTCATGCTCTGCATTGAGCTTTTTCAGCGAAGCAACGGAAGTACTATTTAGCTTGAAGATAGAGCAAAGCTTATGTCGTTACAGCCGTTGGCTGCTATTCGAGAGTTTTAGTAAAGTTGCTAACAGGAAGCTGATCATTAAATAATAAATAAGGTTAGGCTCAATATTCTTCTTCCTTTGGTTCTGAACAGGTCGAGCCTCAGGTTGAGACGTTGGTGAATAAGAAAAAGTTTCCAATATTTAAATATAAGTAATCGAGAAAAAAAAACAGGACACTTATTACAACAATTAATTGGAACGTTTGTTAAAACAAGGAATGTAAACGCATGTTTTCCATGTATCTTTCTTGGTGCCGTTCAAAACGCACGGAGCACGGACCGACTGACAGTTTATCTGGTATTCTCCAGATGGATGTCCGCTGATGCCACGGGCAGAGAAGGGCAGAGTGCTAGCGACGCTATGGCCTCACTCATGAGTTTCACTCTTTGAATCTTAAGTCTCAAGTCAGCCACCATTATGTTTTATTTTTAAAAATATCTGCTTGAGATAAGATGCGTCCTGCTGGGGTAAAAACAGGAAGAAAGAAAGAAGACTATTACTATTTTCGAAGTGCTCGCAAAAAGCTGACTCACAAAGAGGGTAACTGGGATGCAGATAACCTGGCTGAAATTCTGAAATAAAGTGGGCCAACCCTAGAAGTTGGACTACAAAAAAAAGTAAGTAGCTTTTAAAACAGGGTCAAATAAGGTGAAAGAAGCAGAAAAAATACATCCTGTTTTCTAAGAGAAGGTAAGTGTGCATCGACCAACAGGATGCTTGCAGGCAATAACACCTTCACATATTATCACATCTTTTAGCTATATTTTAGGGTAGACGGAGCGTTGTCTCTGTTGCCAGACATTATGAAAATGAGTCGTAGTTACTATAGCCGACAAGGACATTGTTAATTCTTGTCTGTGCACTTACCACCTTGAGCATCTCAAAGAGGCATACAATCACTTAGTGTCTTCCGCTCCCATGCCTTCGATCGCATGCGAAAAAACAGACACTAAAAAAAAAAAAACATAACTTCCCCCACTTTTTTTTGTTTTGTTTGTAGAAATGTTTATTTGGATCTTTTTACATTGGTTGTGAGGGTCTAAAAAAAGATTCAGGGGCTTGGTGTTGCAAAAAAAAAAAGGCTTTGCAGAACTGAGAAGTGCCAAGCACTCCCTTTGGAGTGTCACTAAGCTCAACTTTACCAAAAATGAAAGCGGCCTTCTCCTTAGAAAGGGGGGGGCTGGATCGGAAAAAAATGTAACAGATTACAAGGAATCCGTTACGTAAAAAATGTAAGTGAATTGCTTTAAAATTACTCTAGAAAATATGTAATTATTCCGTTACTAAATTACTGATAAATGTAAGGGATTACAAGTAATTCCGTTACTTGTAACGGATTACGTACAAGTCTGCTTTCACGGAACCAACGTTCGCGCTGCGCAAAATTACGATTGACGCTACGCCTGGCGGTATTCGTCTGCGGGCGTGCAAACGATGGCTTCCACTGACGGGAAAACATTGTTTCCCAGGCGTCTTTCCTACAAAACCATGAAACTAATTCAAGCTTCGAGTTCAGCGCATCTCCCACGCAGCCGTGCCAGATCTGCGTGGCAAGATGAGGAATACCTTATGGTTTTTTCTAAACTTGTAACGGCAGAACCAGCAACATGGTCTGGCAACTCAGTCACCCCATATAGGGACTCGAGGCACGAGCCCCAAGCCGCCATTAAAGGTTTGATGTTCTTTCGGTTCACATCGTCATCTCCGTTCCTTGCTAGTTTCCGAGTCACACCGGCACGTAATGATAAACTTCACCCATTTAACCGCTGAGATGTCGCCCACTCCACTTTTATTAATTCCAGGTGGGCAAGGCCTCGAGATGCTACAGCGCATGTTTTTACGATTTCTTACGCATCATTCTTTCATCGCGAGCTTCAAATAATTCTAACAATGTTGCAAGCGACTATTTTTCGTAGATGGCGAGTGCGCAGGTTTGATCTCGCAAATACTGTAAAATCTTCGGCCGAGCTACGCGCGGGTCGGAAGCTTTCCCGGATTTCGGCGACAGGGGCCGCCAGCGTGCCCTCTCGTTGTAAGCAAGGCAACACGATGCACTTACTGTGATGTCCCGAGAGATAGCGCACCTAAAAGCAAAAGCAAATCAGGTGAAAATATGGAGTGGGCTAGATCTCAATATGTGATCAAAAAAGTTTAAAAAAAAGCTAAATTCAGTCTTTATGACCTGCGAAACTTGCGATTGCAGGGATGGACCAAAAATGACTGCCCTTCCAAGTCGGCAACGTTCGCATATCTCCCGTCGTGGCTACATAACACCATTTCTGCCTGAGCTCATCATTTCGCCAGGACCCTGCAATTACTAGAAGTGGCCTATCTTTAGGTGTTCTTTGAGAAAATAGCAAATTATGCCAAAAATAGGAGTGGGTCATCTTTTGAGGGCAGAGTATTTCTCAGAATATCACGGTAAATACACTCAAAAGCAAATGTGTGAACTAGCACTAAAATGAACAACACAAACAAGTTATCACTATTTTGAACCACGGAAATGCAGTAGGTTAGATAAATTTTCCGATAATTCCGAGGCTTGTCCTGTCCCCTTTGCCCATCTCGGGTTCTTTCAGTAATTATGTTTGATTTACACCAGCTCGTTTGCGCACTTAGTTTTTGTTCATAAAACAATGTATCCTGACCAGATAAGCAGGACATTTGGATAAACGGGGAAAGGAGAAGTTGTGGCCAGAAACACACAAGGGGGCGGAAAGGGAAACGGCAAATTGAGAAAAGTCAGCGGGGTACGGCAGTGGTGGGCAAAGAGAAATAAAGGATAGGACCTCCCAAAAGCCTCAAAGTAGTGGCCGAAGTTTTGCTAAGAGACAGCTTCTGCTGGGCACGATCTTATAGCCAGAGTCAAATTTGGGGGTTATACGTGCCAAACCTACGAAGGGCATCTGGGATGCGCACTGACGTCTATTGTAGTAGGCTGGATCGTGGGTCAACACCTGTTTTGCTGGGTCCAGCGGCACTACCAGTGACCATTGCTTGACACCAGCAAATGCATAGAACCCTATGGAAAAAACGTGAAAAAGTGAGATTTCTCTCATTCGTATTACATTCTGGACGACCAAACTTTTTTTGATGCTTTTTTATGAACGGTGAGAAATTTTTATGTTGTGATGTCAATACTTCTTACACTAAAATTCTAAGATAAAAAACAAAACAAAAAACTTTTCTATTTTCTGTTGAGTTCTTTCACGGGCTCCAGGAACAGCCACTGGGAGACATGCCGTCATGCAGGCAGCCAGAAAACTTTGCTTCAATGTTTACTTTTATATTTTTATTTACGAAGGATTGCAGACTGCGTTTGAGGCATCACACGGTGCACGTACCACCTTGGTTGTGATTGCTTTTGTTTCTATCGCTTTTACTTATAGTTCGGGTCATTATTCTTAAGAAAAGATCGCCAGAAGTCAGTGGAACCTTGCTACTAAAGTCCATTTATGGTAGCAGACGACAGAAATCGGCACACCGTTTGTGTAATTCAATAAGCTCCTCAACAGTTATTGACAACTGCAAATTCTGTCCTACTGTACCTGCAAAACATCATAATAGTTTCCTTATAAAACGCATCACAGGATCTTCGAAAAGTTAATTTTTATTCATTCCTCCCATAGACCTTCACGTATTGCCTGGTGTCAAACAATGGCCGCTGGTAGTGCTTCCATCAGGCTACCGATCTGCGATCCAGCCTACTACGATAGAGATAAGTGAGCATGCCCTAGCGGAGAACTGAGGATGAATTTTGACCACCTGGTTTGTTTGTTTTTTCGTGCAGCCAAAACTTTGATTCTGCTGCAACCTCTCTGCAACGAACCTCCGTTAGACGGTGACACTTTGGCCGGGATTCAAACCAGCCAACTGGGAATCCGTAGGCTGGCACTTTGCCTTGAAGCGGCAAACGGCACAGTCTCGTAGTGAAACGAAAGTTCTCACTCTGAGACTTACAATGTATCGTTTGCAAGGTCATTACCTAGTATATTCTCTAGCATTATTTTGCAAGAAAATGATGGTGACATGCATTGTATCTAGGAAGAGTAAAACTGGGGAGTGGCTGAACAATTGCTTCTTGTGACAAAATGAATGAACCTAACAGGGCGCCTTCTGTCCTCCCCTCTTTTACTCTAAAAAGAACAACATTGGCAGCATGCACTGCACCAAGAAAAAGTAACACCGAAAAGCAACTGCACAACTTCAATGTGCAACGGTAAAATAAACACACCTAACAGTGCGCCTGCCCTCGTCTTCCACTTATCTGTTACTCTGTTCTCTGTTTTATCCCTCTCTTTCTTGTCCTATCCCCTTAAACTCTCATTCTATCTCCTGTTTTCCTTATTCTAATTTCTCTGTCTCATTCCGTCTCCCCTCTTCCTCATTCTATCTCGTCTCACCCTCGGTCCATCTCCTCTTTCCCGTTCTATCCCATTTTCTTCTTTTTGTATCTCTTGTCTTTCTTATTCTACCTTCCTTTTTTCACCCTATCTCCTCTTTCTCATTTTATCCCCTCCTTCTCAACCCACCTCTTCTCTGTCGTTCCATCCCCTCTTTGTCGTCAAATCCCCTTTTCTTCTTCTTTTTCGTTCTACCTTGTCCCTTTCTCAGTTTATCTTCTCTTTCTCCTTCTTACCCTTTCCTTCTCCTTCTATCCCTTTCCTTCTCATTCTATCTCCTCTTTCTCTGCTCTATTTCCTTTACTTCTCATTCTATCTCTTTTTCATTTCTCATTCTATCTCATTCTATCTCTTTTTGCATTCCCTTTCCTTCTCTCTCTCTCGTTCTACCTCCTCTTTCTCGTTCATCTCTCTCTTCCCACCACCTCTGCGACCCCCCCAGAAAAGAGGCGGGAGGGGCACTCACAGACGCCCGTGACGACGGAAGCCACGGGGAGCACGCAGGGGCAGCACGCCCGTGAGCCCGGCGGCCTTGAAGGCCACCAGCTGCAGCCGGGTCAGGGTGAAGTGCAGGTGGAGCAGGGTGAACTTGCGCCGCAGCAGCAGCTGCTGGGGCAGCGGCCGCGAGGCCAGCTTCACAAAGATCACAAAGCCGTACGTGCCCAGCAGGAACGAGCCCGCCTGCAGCAGCATCAGGTACGGCGACGCGTTCGTCGCCTCCATCTGTGCGAGGAGTGGGGTGCCACCTGAGGCCGAGACGCGGGTGGCGTGCCAAAGAAACGCCCAACTCCGCACGAGCTTGCCAATCCCAGAGGCCCGACTCGGGCCTAATACAGTTAGTGCCAGAACCCTTTTCCTTGGCATTTCAACGGCTCTTCTTTGGCTCCCACGTAATCGCCAGAGTGCCAATCCGCAGCGAAGTCCAAAACTTGGCACTTGTTTGGCAACTTAGGCCAAACGTTGTCGCATGAAAACCAAACCAGTTAAGCGTAACTCTGGCATTCGTTTGGCAGTTTGCCCAAAGATGCCAGATGAATGCCAAACTACTGGCAGTGGTCTAACTTTAGCACTTTTTTGGTGAATTTATGTTTAACTCGATCTTCGCTTCTTCGGGCTTTTTAAGGCCCTAAATTCCCAGACGACAACCAAATTTTGGCTCCCAAAGAACTGAGCTATCGAATATACAGGTGCTTTTTTTAGGCTTTACAGATTTGTTTTAAAAAAGCTGCAAAAGCTACACTAATGTGGTCTGTGTGGACCAGCTGTATGACCAGGGGGACTAATCGTCACAATGAGTCAGATAATTAAGTAGAATTTTTAATTCGTTTTTCTTAAGAGGTAAAGATAAACATATGGTTCCAACTAGACACTTGCCGAGCATCATTGAAAATTACTAAATCACTTAAAGGGCCCATGAAACGAATTTTGTGTTGGGATGAATGATTTTAAATTGGGACTTTACTAATCGCATATCGTTTAGTTGGCCCAAAGAAAGAGGCTAGAAAGTCAAAAGCCAGCTTTTCGGTACGAACATTTTAAAATATAGCGGACTATTTTGTACCTTCTTGCCCTCGAAAGCTCTCCGCCTTTTCACTATGATACATCCGCGGTTCCAAAGGAGCGTCACCGGCGCCAAACTGACGTCAGCAGAGCCCAGCTCACGCATTGGACACGAGAACTGCGTCACTCGGACGTATGCGCTCGTCAACAATCAATCCGTTGACGAATATCTAGATTCGCGTTCGTGGCCAATGAGTGCCCTGACAGAACTTATCGTCACTGGGGAATGACAAGTTCTATGGTGTGCATAAAAAGCACGGTGGAAGCTAGGAGTCATCGCACCGGTGCCGAAGGAATGTCACGACCACGTGATTTCCGATTTGACCACGTGATTTTCGCATTTGAGTTGAGGATTAAAGCCAAGGAGGAAGGAGTAGGAAAATTGTTTCATGACCCCTTTAACTTTAGAAAGATTTGTTGGAGTGCATGGGAAGTGCGTCGTGGTTACATCTGGAAATACTTTTTTTTGTGTAGTAGACGTGAGAGTGGGAAGCTTTGCGTATATAGTGAAATCTCAATAATTCAAACTCTCTCATTTCAAACTTACATATCATTCGAACTAACATACAGGTCCCATCATTAAAAACGCTACCCATAATTTAAACTCCGCGTTATTCAAACGAATTTTAGGTCCCCCTCGAGATCGGTTTAACGAGATTCCACCGTAATTTAATTTGGCATAATTCGGGTGGCAACATTTAACCAGTGTTTAAAAATGGTGAACGAAGGCACTTGAAATTTTAACAATCCAGGAACAATATGCATTTTTACTTCCACGTGACTAGTAGCAGAGCTTTTCTTTCTGCCTCACTGGGAAGCCTCACCCACCTTTGTCCCATCTTCTACACTGAGAATTATGGTCCCCCTTCTTTTTGCCGCACTAGGAAATCTGTGAAAACTGTCGTTCAAAACATGTGCCCTTTTCGAGTTTTAAAGGGCCTCTCCAGCCAAAAATAGTGACTGTAGGTCTTTGCACTTTGTGCAAATTTACGTAACTTCAATTACGCTCTCAAATGATCAAATTGAAATAACTAAGATTTCCTCAGGAAATTAACTCAAGAAGCTCAGATTTTGATGGGCACATTTTAGTTTCGTCGCTCGACGAAAACTGGGATATAACAGGACACCGCAGCCGCCTATCGTGACGTCCCGCCTTTTGCGGTTCTTCTCCTCATCAACGTCGAGCCGCTCTCGGAAGCCCCGTCCTGCCGACAGGCGGGACTGCGGGAGGGGAAGCAACGTATAGAAGGCGAGGAAAGCGGAGGAAGGAGCGTCCTAAGGAGACGGCATCCAAATCCTGCCACGCCACAGCTCGTCTATAGAGCGAGTTTAAATACAGGAACTTCCAGAGGCGTTTCGCATGCCTCATTCTTCAAATCGCGAGCCGAAATTTTGTGGACACTTCCACGAGAAGGTTCTGGTACCTGCCACGAGGTGTTTATTTGAAACTAACAACCCCCATTTTTGGCTGGAAAAACCCTTTAAACATACTAGTGCGCGAGATTTAAAAAGAAAATTCCATACGACTATGGCACTAACACTGCAATTTGCTAGAACGTTGTTTTTTTTTTTTTCAAGGTTTCAATATTGAGGGATTCTATATGCCTTGACCAATAGCCAAGCGACGTTTTGACATTGATACAGTAAAGCAGTTCAGGAGCCCACACAGCTTGTAAACAATAATGAACCTACCAGAGAGTGTTTGGCTTATAGTGATGCATTGATGAGTGACTTAGATCCGCTAAAATAGTGCTTATTAAACCGGGAAAACCTTTGCCTTAGGGACGGGGATGGTCAAGAAAATTTGGGAGCTTGGAAAAGTCACGAGAGCATTCTAAAAACCCCTGTATTCTGAGGAACCCCATTTGAGAACCCACGCACTGGCAGGCAGTCACATGGTATATTTTTTAAAACCTCGACCGATAGCAAAATTGAGAACCACGAAGGCTACGTCGATGAAAAGGACACTATGTTTCTCAACACACTCAACGACTTTTACCTCGAAGGGTTTGTGTGCTAGTTAACATTTAAAGCGCTAGCTCATGATTCTTTGTCAACTAAACAGTTTTATGCATCACACAAAAAAAATAAAAATAAACACCTTAACTTGCTCAATGGGACTTTCAACAATTTGCAATTTTACAAAAACCTGGAGGGAAAACACCGAAGCAACCAAAACATGTCCCTTCACAACTTCTGCTCGGCCCTTGTGGGTTCCGTTACTGCATGTTGCAGTTGGCGCGATGGAACAGTTCTTCCGGCAAATTTGTTGTCCTTGTCGTATCAGCGTGTAGCACAGGGCGTCCTGAATGTAACCTATTCAGCTGCGTGAACCAGGCGTTGGGCACTTATCAACGTTCATTAGCGCCGTAAAAGGACAGTAGGCAGTCCTTCCATCGCTTCCCGGAAGATGGCTAAGCCTCTGGAGGCACGCTTATGCCAACACAAGCGCTGCAAATTTGGAATGTCGTATACAAATATCGGGGCAAACAATTTTGAAGCAAATGCGTGCCTGGTTGAACTCGAGCATTGTGCATGGAGCTGGCACATGGCACGGTTTCACCTGTTTTCGACTGCCATATTTTGTCTAAAGTGACGACCCCTATGGGTTGCTGGAGCCGCGAATGCTGCGTTGGTTCGACACGTGTAGCTTGCATCAGCCTTCTTCAAGTCCCGCACAAGTTACCCAATACAGTTTCTCAATTTTTCAGATAAATTGAGGATAAATCCCGTTTTCGTCGTGCCATATGCGTGTGGCTGGTTTTCAAAGGGTCGCCAATGGCAACACCTTAGCCGCCTCCGAAATTTGACCGCCCCTTAAATTCCGCTCGTTCGTAAGTCCGCGTCTGGGCACGACACGAAGCTGCAGTTGAGACTCGCCAACCGGGACACCGTCCAAAGACTGGTCAGAATGAATTCGTTGACCGAATGCTTCGACGCAGTGTCAGGAAAACGACAAGACAAAGTTGCGTTTCTTATGGGGGCGAGAATGATAGACCTATTTTTAAACGCGTATCATTTACGTGGCTAGCTCATAGCACTTTTCTTATCTGCACCCGGCGTGTAGCCCCAATGGAAAAGAGCTTGCAGATGCCACTTTTGTGTTTCGCATGCAATCGGCGACAGCTCTCAGATTGGGGGCTTTCCGCGGCGAGCGCTCGGCAGCATCGAAACACACTATAAAAGACCTTGCTTGCGGGCTTTGTGCACTGCCAAAGGGGCAAAGAAACCAAGGCAAAGGACGATGAGCGAGAGACGCGACTGTGAAACAAGAGCAATGGGCTCTGTGGCAACTGGAAACCAGCCATCCTCGCTTGACGACCAACCGGCAGTTCGAGCACGAATTCAGAGGCAATCCGACTGTCCATGAAGCGGCGCTTTCTCAATAAGGACAAATTGACGCAGAAGACGTTTCAATGCTGAATGCACTTTAGGACAAGTTTCCATGTCTTCAGTCACTGACAGAAGGAAAATGACAGGGTGTGGCTTTCAACTGCCAAGCCTCCAGCAAGCGTTCTATGGCTTTCAACTGCCAAGCCTTCAGCAAGCGTTCTATGCCTTCCACTATGCTTTGGCTGTGTGCATGTGCACTGCATGCCTTCTATTGTCCTTGGCTGCGCACGTGTACTCCATGCCTTTCACTGTGCTTCAGCTGCATGTGAGCTCTCCATGCCTTCCCCTGTGCTTTGGCTGTGCAAGCTCTGTGCCTTCCACTGTGCTTTGGTTGTGTACACACTGTGCCTTCCACCGCGCTTCGGCTGCATGTGCACTCTCCATGCCCTCCATTGTGCTTTGGCTGTGCACATTCCATGCCTTTTAGTGTGCTTTATCTGCACATTCTCTATGCCTTGTGCTTTGGCTGCATGCACAGCCTCCATGCCTTACACTGTGCTTTGGCTGTGCGCACGGCTTCACCTGTGCTTTGGCCACACTGCACTCTCCATGTTTTCCACTGTGCTTTGGCTGCATGTGCGCTCTCCATTCCTTCCCGGCTGCTTCAGCTGCACACATGCACTCCCTGCCTTCCACTGTGCTTCGGCTGCAAGTGCTCTAGGTTCACAAGATGTTGAAGCGTCGTCAAAGGAAGGAAGCTCGCGTTAGAGGCGGGTCAACTGATGCTGCTCCCTGCTGTTATCACCTCGTCGGTGACTATAGTGTGGCACGCAAGGAGGGGCAGAATGAGCCCCCGACTCACCTTGTCCCCTTCGTGAATTCCGGTGAGTGTACAGATGAAGATGATGGTGACCAGTATGAGGGGAATGAAGAACAGCTGATACACCACCACCCGAAGCACTCGATACCTCCGTCTGCATTCACGGGGGAGAGGCGGTCAATGCACAAAATGACAAGGTGGTTGCACACAATGTAAAAAACTTCTAAAAAAAAAAAGAAATCCTGGTTTTTTGTATTTTGCAAATAAACCGTGGTGACAGCCAAGACGCTGCACAAGTTACGGCGTCCTGTTTAGTTCAAACTAAATACCAGAAAATGCAAGTTTTTCTTGTTTGCTTTTTGTCAGGAAACGTGATTTTTGTCGACAATGACTTCGTAAAGTCAGAATCCTGTTACAGGTACCTCGGCGTTCATCTGTCATCAAACCTATCTTGGCAGCACCTCATAGAATAAATAGCTGCTGATGCGTCACGCACACTTGGTTACATTAAGCGAAGCTATAAATAGGGCCCTCCCCCTCCCATACATACGAAAACTACCAGCATACAAAACATATGTAGGGCCCAAATTATAATTTGCCTCTTCTATCTGGAGTCCATCACAAGCAAACCTAACAATTACTTTAGAGGCAATTCGAAATAGGGCAGCCCGTTTCATAACATCATCGTACGCGTGTAACATCAGCGTCTTGGCCACAGAGTCCTGTCTCTAAATCCCTTCTCCGCAATCTCGGCAAATCATTGACGGAAACTATCGTCTCAGTCACTTATCCCGTCTGTTACGCCAAAAGGTCGCTAACAACATGATCTGACATTTATTTTAACGTTGTGTTTTACTTAGCTCCATGCTTTTATATGTATGTCTCGTTTCTTTTGTATCACAGCCTTATGTAATGCCTTTGGGCCTTTGTTCACGTGACATGACGTCACGTGACACTTCTATCGACAGACAGTTTCGACACGAATGCCGGATGCCAGCGTTCGAACAGCGAGTAGAGACAAAGACTGCTAGCTTTGCGTCGACACAAGAACTGTTCCAACTAGAGATCGGCGCTCTGATGTCCCTGTGCACTCTTTTCTCCTCTCCATCTGTTTCTATCCATATATAGGGTGTCTCGAATAGCAGCCAGGATCTTTAAATTGACTGCAAAAATCGGTTTCTTAACCTAACGCACTACGATTTTGTGCAGCATTGTCCACAAGTGGTGCATTTTTCAACAAAATTTGCAAAGAGCGAACTTACCCGAGGGAAAAGTAAAAAAAGAAAAAGGCTTAGCTCATATAGAAGCGCAGCGAAGCCACCGGTCTTCAAACAATAGGGCGCTGTCTGGCACGGGAGACAAGAGATGGCGCAGGCGGTTGCGACAGCGACTGCCGCCAACGAATGAGCATACGGCATCGAGAGCCAGCGTCATTAGCAGACAATCCTTTCGACTCAAAAGTGGCGTGAGCTTTTTTAATGTCAGTTGCCAATGCGTGATTTTATCATCCTTACTAACAGAACACAATGAATGGACACATAATCGATAAAAAAATTGTTTGTCGGATTATTTTGACAGTTTTTTTCGAGGTACTTATGTCGTCTGCCTTGCGGGAGTTCTCGCTGCCTGCGGAACGCGCGCCACTTTTGAGTCGAAAAGATTGTGTGCTAATGAAGCTGGCTCTCGACGCCGTGTGCTCGCTCGCTGGCGGCAGTTGGCGTCGCGACCGCTTGCACCATATCTTTTCTCCCGTGCCAAACTGCGCCCTACTATTTGAAAACCGGTGGCTTCGCGAGTTTCCATAGGAGTTAAGCCTTTTCTTTTTTTACCTTTTCCTAGCGTAAGTTTGCTTTTTGAAAATTTTAGAGAAAAAATGCATTACCAGTCAGTGGCGTCACAGAGGGGGGCGGGGGGCGGACCGCCCCGGGTGCAGCGCTCAGGGGGTGTCGCGGCGAGCCACGAGAGCGGGGGGGGGGGGGGGCGGGGGTGCCACGGCGAGAGCGGGGGGAGGGGGGTGTTGCCGCGGGCCCTCGTGACGCCACTGTTACCAGTAAACGACGCTGCACAAAATCGTAGCGCGTTAGGTTAAGAAATCGATTTTTGCGGTTGATTTAAAGAGCCAGGCCGCTATTTGAGACACCACTGTAATAAATGCCAGAAAACCTAGGCATGATTTTGTGTTTAATTAACAGTCTTCATTGATTCATTACCTGTCCATGTTCCACAAACAAGTTTTTTTTTTCCTTTTTAGTATTATGTTTTATTATTTATAACGTTCCAGCCCTGCAGGCTGTTCCTGGAAATCAAAATAAATAACTAAGATGAGATCCCGATAGGAGTCACCTAAAGCTGGAGAGCGAAACAGAGAGAGAGTGAGAAAGAAAGGAAGTGAGAGAAAGGAAAACAGAGGAAAGATCGAAATTCGGGGACAGAGAAACAGAAGAGAGTATGAGAAAGAATGAGTCTGACGGATAGAAAGAGAGAACTTCAAAAAGAAATGCAGTGTGTGGGATAGGAAAAAAAAAAGAGAGAGAGAGAGAGGGTGTACTCACTTGGAGAAGGATGGTGAGGGGCAGCACCAGAGGATGCAGCAGATGGGCGGTCCCCGCAGCGGCATTTCCTCGTTGATGAGCCGCTGCACGAGCTGCTCCGAGCCGCCGGCGTAGCAGCCAATCAGCTCAAAGTACATCACCAGCGAAAATGGAAGGTACCTTGGCAGAGGAGGCAGAGGCACAGACGGTCAATCTCCGGCCTCCTGCGCTCGGCCCATGATGCACGGCAAAACGTCGACGGGCACAAACCGTTCCTGTTACACAGAATCAGTCGGGACGTGGGTTCGAATTTCGGGGGTTGGCAGGCACATACATGCAGACAAACACACAACAGACATATCCACATACTACATGGAATGTTTTTTTAGGCATCGGAGGCTTCCTTTAAAAAAGCCGTTAAAACTACACTAATGCAGTCTGTGTAGGAGAATTATACGACCTGAGGGACATCATATTGGTGGCTAATCGTCACAATAGGTCAGCCAATTAACTCAAATTTGTTAATTAACTTTCTACTTATTAAATGTAAAGATATTGTTTCAATTACAAACTTGCCGACCGTCATCAAAAACCAGTTGGAGAACGTGATCACCAAGTTACCCTCAGCAAAAACATACTCCATGTTAGAGCTCTTCATTGAGTGCCTCTTGTATGTCACTTTAGCACCTATTATGAACTCTTATAGGGACACGGACAGGGTGTTTATGCTCGCCAAGGTTTTTATTTGGACATAACATATGAGAATTCAATTACCCAGGACACAATATGTGGCTCGAAATTTGTTTTCATTTTCGCTCGAAAACCGTTGATCGAGAACTGGCTGGTTTGAGTTCCGCTCACTCTCTTCTCTGTGGTCATGTGACATTCCCTTTGGTTTAAGGCCCGTTCACACTCTTGCGACCGAGTACAGCCGAGAAAGACCAGATCTGTTAAAACTTCTTAAAATTGTCATTTCTGGCGCCATCTATGCGGTTGATCGTGGAACTCCATTTCACAAGAGCGACGGTTTTGCGGCATTTCCGAGGTCGAATGTGTGTAATACCTATGAGAAAGGCTCGTTTATAACGTTTCCAAAAGTTTTTCGAGCCAAGAAAGAAAGGATAATGCGCGGGAGAAATAGAAAATATGCCGGACCGTCAAGTTTACACTGCACCCCGATAGATGGCGCCACTGTGTCCTCTCGTTTTAAGAGGTTTAAGAGGTCGCAAGGAACCAAGATTTAAGAGGTCGCAAGAGTGTGAACGGGCCTTTAGACACACACACCAAATAAAATCGACGTCGTGGGTCATCGATGGCACACACTCAATATTAAAAATAGGAAAAAATATGATATCCATTTTTGTGGCTTTTAAAAAAACTGTGAATATGTTGATTGAAGAATAAAGTTGCCCAGAGAATTGGAAGCATTCTGTGCATTTTCTGCGTAATTCTCAACATGGCGTTGAATCGCTGGAGTTGCGGGCTGGACGGGCAGCGTATTATACTTTGTCCCATCATAACTTGGCAAAAAGCCAACGCCACGGCCTTGTTGAGCTGATTGGAGCGACGGAGGCGAGCGTGCTACAGATACAATCAAAGGTTTGGCGGCGAGGGCGTAACCCAAGCAGTTGGAAAAGAGGGGAAGGAGGAACTCCACTCTTACCCAGACCCTCTTTTGTCTGTTCCAGACACTGGCATTATCCCCCTAGAACGAACAGTGGTTCTCAAATGGGGGTCCGCGAAGGCATTCCAGGTGTCCGCAAAGTCCTGCCTCATCAGTCAAGCCCGGCAATAAAAGTTGTCTTTTTCCACATTGAGAAGAAATGTTCCGATTTTCCGGTGAGTTCTCTCGTGTGTATGTCAATGAGAGAAGTCTACTTCACACTAGCCCGAAGTTATATCTATTTATTAAATCCCCTCATCACCAATAAGCTCCACCGTCGTCTATGCCGATCCACAAGGGGTCCACGAAACATTGAGGGTTGAGAACCACTGCCCTAGAAGATAGCCTGCCACTGGGAGTTCCTACAAATGCGGCCTTCCGCTCTCTCCTGCCATTGGCTTTGGCAGCACTGCACGGATAGTCTGGTCACGGGTCTCCCTTCGACGTGTAGATTGGCTCATGGAAACCATGCATTCGCTCCGCCAAGTTATGGTGAGACGCAGTATGGCGTCGAGAGAGTGCTTCTGGTGTTTCGGCTTTTCCCCGAGGAAAAAACGTCTGCCGCAGTGCGACTAAAAATTTCTGGACCAGACCGGAAACGCCCGAGGACTGTGCCGGAGCTAAGGAAGCCCCTAACAGGAACGTCAGTCTGCCATGCAGTGCGCCGCCGACGCCGGTCTACTCACAGCATGATAATAGAAGATGTGGCGTCGTGGACCCTAGGGAACACGGTAGCCACTAAGGCACAGACCGAGGTTACCTGATGGGTGGGGCCGGGGCAGCAGAGGGAAGGAAGGAGAGGAGGAAAGAGAGAGAGAGTGAGAAGTCACGAAAGACAGGCACACGCGAGTCAAAGAAGGCAGAGAGAAAGAGCGACAGGATCGGTAGAAAGGATGAACGACATCGCAGCTAGAGATCTATACCCAAGGAAAAGAGCTTTCCAGTTAGAACAACGTAAAGGAAAATGGAAACATTCCCACACTACCAGCCTTGTGTTTTACTACCTGCCAATGTCCAGTCGACATGCCAATGCCTTGTTCTACTGGCATTGTGCCAAAATCCTCCCCCCTTTTACTGGCCCCATGTTCTAGTGCTTGCCAATGTTCTGTAGACATGCCATAATGCCTAGCCGATGTCCTACCAGCATCCTGCCAAAGTTTTCCCCGCTTCACCAACCCCATTTTTACTGCCTGCCGATGATCTGCCAACGTACCAATACCCCACAAATTACCAACCGGCATCCTTCCAACGTCTCCCTCCACACCCATTGTGATTCCACGTTCCACCCAATTGTCTGCTGACACCCTGATGATGTCCTGCTGACATCCTGCGGGAGTTTTCACACCCTCTACCCACCCCATTATTTTTACTGCCGCCGCTGTGCCTATACCCTGCCGACGTCTACCTCCAGACCCAGTGAACTGTGCAATCCCATGTTATGCCCAACTGTCTGCTTAACATCCTGCAGATGTGCCACCAACATCCTGCTGGAGTTCTTCCCCACTCTGCCAGCCCCACGTTTTACCCGCCGATGTCCTGCCAATACGCCGATGCCCTGCTGATGTCTCCCTCTAGACCCGGTGCCCCCGTTGGGAACTCACCGGAAACACGGACAGGGCCAGGGAGCTGTAGACCAGGGGCCGGGTGGGCCAGCAGGCGCTCAGGTAGAGGCACTCGTGCACGAACACCGCCACCGTCGTCATCACCATCAGGCTCTCCACCGTCGCCAGAAACAGGCCCCAGTTGCCCAGCACTGCACGTGCAGACAGGGTTGTCCACCACCAATCCAACAAAACAAAGAGACCCGTGGCTCAAAACTGCCCCATTTCAATCTGTATGAACATCATACTGGCATGCAACCATGTATCACTGGGCTCATTCAATTCCCACTGAAATGTGTAGGGCAGTGTACTTCGGTATGTGTTTTAAGATAGGCTGCACTCGTAAATCGAATATGGCAGTGTGCACCGTGTGTAGCTGGTGCAGGAAGTGAAGGTAAATCAAACGCGTCTACTACTCCGTGGTGCATATTAAAAAGACTCCAGGCTAGCAGTCGTACTGAGCTGGTTCGATTTCTCATCAATGGCATCAACCAGTGTCACCATACCTCAAAGGCAGATCGACCTTACGCTATCTAAACTCAAATGCCCACTTTGCTCTTTCTTTTTTTTTTTTTTGCAGGGGCCGGAAAAACATACACATACTACAGTTTAGAGTTCCTGTCTCGCCCCGATGCCCATAAGGTGCAGCAGACAGTAAAGCACTGTAGAATCTTTGTTCTGGAATATCACATTCCATAAAGTGCAGTAATCATATGGGCAAGCTGGAAATGTTGATTCTCGGAAACTTTTGATGTTCAACAAACTTTGAGATTATGGTGACCGTTTCGGTCAGAACGAAATGGGCCAAAGATGTGGAGCATGTGTTATTACCTGTGTTTTGAGCTTGAATTCTTGATTTCTGTTTTGTGTTTGATGGACCTAAATGGTATGGTAACCATTTCACTGAAGGAGTCAGGTGCGGAGCATGTCTTATTACCTGTGTTTCGAGCTTGAATTCTGGATTTCTGTTTTGTGTTTTATGGACCTAAATGGTATGGTGACCATCTCACTGAAGGAGGCAGGTTTTTTTGTATAAGTACGGCAAGGAATCCGAGACTTCCAGGTCATTTAGCTGTGTCTGATTTGCTCTGCTGTTTGTGGTTCTTCCAAACTGAGTGTACAAGTGGTTTGTATGACCACATGGAAGCGTGATGTTCCCTCATATATCTTGTTGGTGACATTGAGAAGAAGGACACAGGGTGTCTCATGAAACGCGGGCCAAATTGTTTTCACGAAAAGTAGTTTTCGCACAGAAACAAAAATTGGTCTTATATTGGTCCCTGCCAAAGGGCCCACTATTTAGACATATTAATAAACATTGGTATATTTAGGTCCTTAGTTACTTTTGAGTAATTAACTTCTTAAGTAGTAAATTTGAATCATCCTAGGCTTCATTGGAAACCACTAAATCATCGCACTTTACAAAATATTTTACGGCGTTCAAAGAAAACAGTAAAAGTGGACGCAAATTTAAGTTTCGCTTGCCTATAAAAAAGTACCTCTGCCTGAGCCATTCTGCTCCCCATGGTCAATCCACGTAACCACCGCCTCGCCTCCTCCGTATGAGCGAAGGAAGTGTGGCACATGCTGGTGAAATTAGACTCTTTACTGTTCGAATGAGATTGCAAAAATAGGCTGTGATTCATGGGTTCACTTTGGTCATGCACAGAGTGAGTGACGGAGCACATTAATTGTGCAGTTGGCCCAACGCATACTTCTCGTAGGAGCGATTTGGCCAGTGTTTCATGAGACGTCCTGTATAAGGTGGGTAACTAAACAAATTGTAGCTGAGTTCGAGACACAGTTTGCCCCTTTTATGTGTTGTTCCTGCACCTGAATTTTTTTTTTTTTTGTCTAGTTTAAGGTTTTTTTATACTGTGACAAACTCTCACAGCAGTGGTTTTACGCAATGCGATTCCGGCACAAAATCCCGCAAGAATCTTCGTCGCCTCAGGTTTTCTCTGCATGAAGGCAGTGGTCCTTTTGGCTTAATTGTAATTAGCATTGCTACTGACTACGTCGAACAGAGCAGATGACCTCGTCAACCGGAGCAACTGCGGCTCCTTTCTGTCACCGACTGCTTTGGCTGATGCACCGAATCATGGCACTAAAAACTCTTCACTGAGTTGTAAAAACATTCACAGAAAAAACATTGGCTAATACATCAACAGCATTGATTCATGCAAGATCTGTATTGGGAGCATGTCGCAGGAAATGACCTTATAATAAAGCCCATTGACGACAAAACAATCTTTAATATAAGGCTGGTTTCACGAATTGCCTTCTCACTTCCGGTAAGCCGCGTCCACTATATTGACGAACAGTGTATGCCACTTTATTCGTTAGTTTGTGTGCAGACGATTAGTTATTGGAGTCATGTTTTGCTTTAATGAAACGCATAAGCATGACAAGTGGCTCCATCGATGACAGACCTTGGTAAGTACAATAGCAAACATATTTGGGGTGGCGTAATCTGATGCTCGTTCCGTTTTCTTTCTTTCCTTTTGAGTCGCCCTGGTGGCACCTACTGTGCCGTATGCAAACACAAAGGCATAGAATGCAAGTTTTCCAGTAGGCGAGATTGAGGATTTCTGAATTACTAATGGAAGGCGGAATTTATAGCAAAATTTAAAGCTACTGTTTGACACTAGGGTTTAGTCACCCCATACATCCATCCACTCTTATAGAAATGAGCCGTAATATGCAGTCTGGAAAATGTTGGCCCCTGCCTTTTTCATGTTGTTTTCAATAGGCAATAAATATATTTTATAAAACAATACACTTTTTGTTTTTTGATCGAAACAAATATGAGCCCCATTTGCCAATGCACACGTGCTATGTACATGAGGTAATAAATATGTTTTTATTCTTACGTCAGCAATCATATGACAGTCATTCCTTGATGTATTGTTTTAGACTGACTACAAAAATTCACCATTGTACCAATACTTTTTACCGATGACAAACAAAGCTTTCAGTTTGTCAATGCTTGCATGTGTGCTGCATGCATAGAGCCGCTAAAACGCTTTACTTCCACGTCGGCATGTCTCCTATTAAAACGGTAGAAGGCACCAACAGACATACTACTACTAGAATTTGTATCAACGTTCACAATCATTGGGGCATTTAGGAAAAATGAAGCTCGATGTGTTCAGTGTATTACCGCCAGAACTAAAGTAGCCACGTAATAAACAAAATGACAACCTATCGCAACGCAGTATACGCAGCGCCAATATCTAGGCATGAGCGAATAGAGGATTTTG
Source organism: Ixodes ricinus (assembly GCA_037355805.1). Taxonomy (NCBI): domain Eukaryota; kingdom Metazoa; phylum Arthropoda; class Arachnida; order Ixodida; family Ixodidae; genus Ixodes; species Ixodes ricinus. Next base: position 49,864 of record JAZHYW010038399.1, read on the forward strand.
GGTCAGAATCGAATTCAAAGCGAATAGTGATTTTGGTCGAATAATTTCAATCGAATAGTTTGAATAGTACAAGCAACAAATACCACAAGATATGTTTAAACTATAGTTATTATATTTGCCCTTATTTGGCAATTCAATACTGTCGACTAATTCGATATTGCCGAATACTGAAATTTATACTGTAAGCGAATGCCGAATAGGACAGAATTCGATGGGATTCGTAATAGCGAATATTCGCCTATCCCTACCAATATCAGTTACTCGGAAGGGGCTTCATGGCTACCAATTACCGGGCATCCTCACGACATTACTCTCTCTATTCATTACGTTACCCAGACAAAGGGACTAAAATACCACCCCACGTTACAGAACAGATGCCAGCTGCTGCGACTCGAAGGCCGGCCGGCCGGTATTTACGTAAGAGACAGCTCATTAATCTGTCGCCGTGGCAACCAGTTCTCGTGTATGCTCTGCGTGGCCGGTTCCCTGAGAGGAAAGTAACTCGACACTTCTCTGATTGGGAAAGACAAACAGAAGGAGCCAGAAATAGCAGGATATTTGTTGTTGTTGTTGTTGCTTGGGTCTCGGAGGTGGGGGGGGCATGGCATGAACTTTCTATGGTACTCATTACAAGCTTCACTAATCAAATTACTTGTAATCGATTTTTTGGAGTAATTTTGTAATCATTTGGATATGTTTATAAGAAGTAATCCCAAGGTAATCTGATTACCCTTTGAGGTACTAAAATTACTTGTAACCATTTCAATCTGCACCTCCACTTCCTAATGGCATCTTTGTTTGTACAGGTTTCCTCCAAGGAGTCCTCAGGTACAAGTCTTCGATAAGAGGATGGTTTACCAAGATTGAGTTAATTAAGTGTATGAGTAGTTTAAAGTTCGGTGATTCTAATCAAATAATGAACAGTACAAGAAACCCGTATTCAAGCCAGCAGAAATATTTGTCATATTGAAAATCTGAAGTAACCAGAGAAGTAACGGTTGGCTTTTCAAGTAACAGTCAATTATTTTTCTTATCAAGTAATATAATTGAGTACTTTTATAATCTAAAGTAATTGTAATTGTATTCAATTACTTCTTTCGAGTAATGCGTGTACAATACCAAACAGAAGGAGTCTGTTATTACTGAAACACTGTCTTACCGCTCATTCACACTGGAAGCAGATCCGCGTTGCAGAGCGGTTGCGAACGCGGTTGTATAAAGATCAGTACAATTGCACGCGCACTCGATGACATCAAGTGCGCGTGCAATTGTACTGGATCTTTATACAACCGTGTTCGCAACCGCGTCGCGAATACTTCCAGTGTGAATGAGCGGTTACTCTACGCTAGAGCAGAGGAAGCAAATAGAAAGCTCTAGGATTAACGCAAAAAAATGTACCAACAGCGTGCAGACGAGCCTGTGGAAGTTTACCGTGATGATGCTGTCCCACGACCCTTCAGACGGAGCCACAAGAGCCAAAAATAGTCAATCTTTCGTCGTCGTCTCTTTCGTGTACGTCAGAGCCACTATAAATGAGCCATGTATCAGAGCGAAAGTGTTAATCCGTCATCTTTGTGCGTAAAATCGCTGTTGCCGGCTGAAATCGCAGGAGATGCTCCTTCCGTCATCCAAAAGTGTTAGGACGGTCTGCGACGGAGCAAAAGACGTTGCCCGAAGCTTACCGGCACCGCGTCTCGAATTCAGGAAGTCGGATTTTCGGAAATCGCAACTGTACGCCGACTGCGCCCGCCCTACACCGGGGGCACCAAAATGCGGCGGCACCCACGAGATAACGGGGCGCGGAGGCGTCAGTAGTCTAAACTAGCTCATTTAGTGGCTTCGGTGTATGCAAGTGTTGTTTTCGTTGCGGGTTCTTGGAAAAGCAGGACGTTCTGCAGTCTAATCAGCTCGAGGCTGGTGGGTAGTATACGTAGGAGGTTACTGAATAATTGGGGTAGCCGAGTTTCAGACGTCGACTAGACCCCCATTTTTCTTTCTGTAGAGCTTGAGATTTTTTTTCTTGCCTTGGTCTAGGGCACAGTGCAAGATATTTAGGTGTAGACACAGCGCAACTGCCAGATGAAGTCATCTTCTTGCCCTGGTTATGTGCGACACCACCAGGAGACTTCAATTATAAATGACCGGTGGTCACCTGCTGCAGACCCAGTCTCCCGTGCTTCTTTATGGGAGACATGCTCGTTTTTAAAGTTGTTCTCTGGGTGTGCCGCATCATACAGAACTTGGCACATGCGCTACGTGTATTGCCTAGACGCAGCTTCTTCGCACACCCTAGTTTTGTGCTTCAACGGGGGCAGAAGTTTCGTGAACACGTTCAAGTGCAGAGTCTCTTGCATGGCATTCAAACCAGTGTCCATTAAGGTAAGAGCAAATGTGGTGGGCGCAGAGCACAAGCGCTCAAGTGCCATGGCAGTGAGACTTTTTGTTTTGTTCATTTCTTTTTATTGGCTGCACCATCTGGCCATGGAAACGCCACGGAATAGGCTACTCGGGCACGCGCATAAAGAAGTTTATCCGATTGATTGCGTCACAGCGTTCGGCTTGCTCCTGCGTCCTCAGCTAAGGAGAACCCGACACTGTAATCTCAGGTTATTGTCAAAATGCCTATGATTTCCCAACTTCAAAGATACCACCTCAGGTATGCAAACAGACGTTGGTCCGCGTAAACGTTTTGGAATCAATGGGAACAACAGACTGCTCTAGAGGGACGTTGAGCTCCCAACAAATTTTTTTGAAGTGCCTCGACAGGACGCGTGTGGCCAACCTATGTTTAGCGCAGTATTGAAGTCTCCAGACACACGTTGAGTTAACAGTGATTCTGATTTTTTGGCACGTCGACAGAAAGGGAAGCAGGTTTCGGAACTGCTCGTAGACACACTGAACACCCTCTAAAACTTTTTAAGTGCCTTGATTGCTGATGGACGACCCAAAATAAACTTTCCTCAAAAGCAAGATAGGACTATCCACACGTCGAGACTCAGTTCGAGAAAGAAACATTCCGAAACGTGCTTCTATTTTGGCACGTCGTTCATTAATGAAGCATGTTATACAGTCGGATCTCGTTATTTCAAACTCAAGGGAGACCGAAAATTTGTTTCAATAAAGCAAAGTTTGAATTCCTGGGAGTTTCTTCCCATAGAGAGACATAGGATGAAACTTGCATGTTAGTTTGAATTATCCGCAAGCTTGGGATTAAGGGCTGTGCAACGGTTTTAATGTTGAAAGAATTGCCATATTGCATTTTTTATATTGTTCATGCAAGCCCAAGTGACCAAAAACGCGTCACCTTTCCCCGAAAAACTGCTATTCTGCTGCGTAATTGCAAGGCAAAAAACGAATTATTTGCCGATCTGCAGCCGCCCGTGGCGGCTACGGGAACTAAAATGACGGCGTCTCTGGAGGTACGCGGAAGTCAACAAACCCTGTCCCCCTCCGCTGCAGCACTCGCCGTCAGCCCCGTGACGAACCGTCCTTTGTGTCCATCGCTCACCGCGACCTTCGACGAGGCTAATCCTTTCAAAGTCGTCAATCGCGGAGGAAGCGGCTGGGGTTTCTAAAGAGAGTGCCCAAGGGGAAACCACGTGAACCTCCAGAGTACGTCACTCGAAAGTCGCGTGGAGAGTTGAGAGGCACTGCGACCTTCGATTTGTTTCTTTTTTTAAAATAAGAACTAGCGCTCGGAAGAAAATGCGGTTTTCTGTTTTTCGTTCCATAGGTGACGCAGATTAATTTCCGCAGTTAATTGGCCAAAGTCTGAAAATTGTTGCACAGCCCCTTTGAAGAGTTTGAATTAATTAGATCCAACTGTACAGGCACTTCACAACACTCAAAACGATTCTCGCAACCTAAACACTGCGCTCAAAATGTTGTTTGCTCGAGAAAAGTTCATTGTTTTTTTCCGCAAACGTATTCTGGCGAGGTACTTTCAAAAAATTTTGGGCGAGTTCGGCATCCTTGTGAGGAGAGTGGTGGACTGACCAAGTGACCACACACAGTAAGCAGTTAGCCACAATAGACCCTTTTTCAAAAGCCCATCGAGCAACATTGATGGTCGCCATTTCTTGGACACAAAGCGCGTGATTGCATTCGACTCTTCGCCGAGCAGCTGGCCTTGGCGCTTGTGTTCAATGCATACTCAGAGTCGTGATCAAGCAATAGGCGGACACGCGATGGCACGAGGCTTTTGAAAGGAACCTACTGTCTGGCATTTACTGCAGCTTTTTCACCGTGTCCTATCCCAGTGCTACTTGTCATTTCATCAGCATCTCTTTTGTAGATCAGGGTCTCTCAAACTATTTGATCTCAGAGGCTTTAGTGAAAGCCGAAGAACCTCTTCTAGTGTCTGCATTGACACAATAAAGCGGTGCAAAGCCCACGGACCTTGTAAAGAATGATGCACCTAACTAGAAGCAGTGTTCGACTCTTAGTTATGCATCAGAGATGAAACTCAGGTCTGCTAAGACAGCGCTTAATCTGGAAGAACACTTTGCTTAGTGGCGGGGACGGTCCAGAAAATTTGGGAGCTTGGGTACCCCTGGGAGCACCTGAGGAACGCTCGGGTCCCTGGAACCCAGTTTGAGCAGCTAGCCATAGATGGTTATACCACCCAGAGATTGTAATCTAAAACACAATCCCATCTCAGACTCTTTCTACGCATACCTGGACATTGCACGAAGCTCCTCGACTTTTAGCCCACCAGCATGGCACCAATTTCGGAAAATTAATTCAAATTCAAAACTTCATCTTCCAGTTGTACTCTGGAGGGTCTACCAGTCAAAAAAGCTACTAAAGAGCAGCTTGTTGGGGTCTGGAAGCTCCATTACATGGAGTAATAGAAAGATAAAGGTTTTGAAGGTTCCAGGAGTTAAGTAATAGGAGATCTCTAAATGTTTCGGAGTAATTGTGAGGTGGACCTAATTTGAAAACGCAATCATTATAAACCCTAAACCTGCATTAGCTGACCCACTGCATAAACCTCGGGTGCAGCACCTTCATTTCCCACTGAATGCGCATTCAAGAAAAAAAAATGATGTACAGAAGTTGCTGCATAGACTATGGTCTCCATGGACGGCAGGAACAGCGTTAAACAGATGACGACCAGAGCAGCACACACACGGAGCACTCTGTCAGCGAGAGCAAATTAGACATGGGCTGTTTACACACTGAGAGGTTAGTCTAGCCTCGCATCGTGTCGTTCATTAGCTTCGTAGGTTTGACGTTCAGTACCACTGCTAGCCTGAGGTCTTTAACGTGCATTGAGGAGCAGTAATACACGACCAAACGCCAGTACAATGCTCGCTCAGATCGAAACGGGCAGGGGCAAGGATCGAGCCAAGGATCCCTGGATTCCGCAGCGCGGAGCTTGTCGCTCTGCACGCCCCGAGCTACGGCCGTTGACACACTCTGTCGTCGGTCCCCCAACTCTGTCGGAAGTACACGGCGCTTTGTGCACTTCCGCCAGGGCAGACAAACCAGGTGCTACATAGGCAGTAATAAAAGTGTCGGGTATAAGAGGCCAAACACGCAATGACTTCTTAAACCCAGGGCGGATTTCTTTTTATTCGCCATATCAGATCGATTGAAGTCGGTGTTTTGTCTGTGACCATCCCAACCGTAGAACTGACATATCACGGGAGCCCACACACGAAGAGACGGGTCAACCAGAGCCGCTAAAAAAGTTATGCTTCAGGGCAATGATGCTTTAGCCATAGGATGGACGGATGCTAATGGCTGCAGCCTTTACAACGGGCGATAGCTTGCACCCTCTAGCCTAGAATGTTGCTCAAAATCATTGTTGCCAGTTGTCCGAAGCTTTTTGTGAAATGCCACAGAACGCTCTTCTGTCCTCCAGAAATGTTAAAACAATGTTGCCTGATCATCACGACACCGTAGCTAAGGCTCAGGGGGTCGCAGCTTTCTAATCGTAACTGTTGTCAATAGACCAACCTCACCAACCAGTTTGGTTACGTCACCGCTACCGCAATGCATCGAGGGAACTTTAGACTTTCCGCACGTGCGACAACCTCGCTGGAGCTCTGCGCATGCAGAGCATGGGGCACCACGAACCGTCTCATGCACTGCCGCCTGCCGCCTGCCTCCTGCCAAACTGAAGTTATGGCAGCGTCAAGCTTGCGCCAAACGCTTGGTGAGAATGGTCTATAGCACCTACTCTGCACTAGGTAACAAATGGTGACGCCCACGAGACAATCGGGAATGAGGGTGTCGATACCCTAAGCGTCCCACATCTAGCAGCCTCTAAGGTCCATGCAGGAAGCAGGAAGAGAGCTCACCTGCATAAGCCTCTGATGGAGTCGGTGTGTAACCCTTTTCCAGTAACTCTGAGCAATTCAGGGGTTTCATTGTTCGCTGGACTCTTCCACGGCATCACACAAATTTGGAACTGCAGGGAAGGATCTCTGGTCAGGGGAAGTGGGGCACTTCTTCGGTTAAGGCCGGTCCTCACACTTGCGTCTGCTAACAAACGAGTGCATCACGACCCCTCACGACATCTTACGACGCCGTCGACGCGATGGCCCCGGTACTGCACTTCACTGGAGCGAACAATTTTGCAGTATTTACGAGATCAATTGTAGATACTCTCTACCGGATATTGTCACTTAGAACATTGTCGAAAACTTTTGGAGCCAATGTCGAAACAATAATGCACGAAAAAGAAAAGGAAATATACAGAAATTGGCGAGTGTTCCACAGTTACTCGATAGATGGCGCCAGTACTTCCTCCCGTCTTAAGAGATCACAAGAGGTCGCAACGCACTCGTTTGTGCTAGCAGTTGCAAGTGTGTGAACAACCCCCAACAATGTGGATTTGGAGCATTCACAAATCCACCCACACGCCAAAATCCCCATCCTTGTGAATCACGGATTGATTAAGCAAACCACACCGACTTAGCATAACACAAATAACAGTTTAATTAGACATTTCGTCTCCCCTACGGGAGACATCATCAGTGAAGCCAAGAGGCAGCAATGAGAAAAACGCCAATCAGAAATCCTACTTAAAGGGGTACTCCGCCGTTTTCTTCATAGTCCCCGATTTGCCTAAAAACTTGCTAAAAACACCAACAAATATAGCTGAAATAATAACCCAAATATTTGGACACAATAATTTTTTTTCAGCGAAGTTACAGAATTTACAATTTTGGTCCTCATCGTGTTTTTCAAAGTGAAAAGCTCTACTGGCAACATTGAAAAAGTGACGTCATGGTGGGCAGGGGTTCACTCTTTGGGCTGTGGACTTTGTTCCCAACTGATTACAAACGGTTTTATGGTGTCCAAATGAATGATGTGGAAGGTCGCTCCAGCTCCCGCGCAGCAGCACGAAACAAATGCTCGGCATAGTTCATTTTTAGACTGTCCGCTCGAACCGCAAGCGTGCCCAACCGTGACGTCACGGCAATGAAAAGCGCGGGTATATTCGAATCTTGGTTTTGGCGTCATTTTCATTGGCCGATTTCACAGTAACTATTCTGAATTTCGCGATACTAAATAGCATACTGGAAAGAGTAAAGGACGGCGATTTCGAAAATATAGTTAGTTGGGGTTGCTCAAAAAATCGCCGGAGTTCCCCTTCAAGGAGGTCCACATACACTTCGGGAAGGGGGCCACGGAATCAGATGAATCACACCGGATGCACCATGACTCCAAGTACCTTCATGGACCTCACCTCTTGTTCGCGCGCCAAGGTCGACGCGTTCTCGAAGCCAGAACTGTGACCCGTTTGCCAACTATGGTCAACCAGCTCTGCCCTACTGGCATGCATGGGTTTTGCCACGTCACGTTTGTGTTCTTTCATACGGGTGCAACATTTGCAGCCGGTCTCCCTAATATATGATGCGTCACAATCTAGACAGTTCAATTTATACACAACACCACACTGGGACTCTGGAGGGGTTTTGTCTTTTGGCTTGGAAATGAGGTCACATAGTTTATGATGCGGTTTGAAAGCTGTTTGGATGTTTAAAGGGCTAAGGGCCCTAAAAATACACTCAGAAACGCCTTTAATATATGGAATTGCTATTTGCCCTGCTCCTATTACAATTTTTATCCTGACATCTCTCTTGTCCCATCTGCTTACACATGTTTTCGATAAAACATCTAGGATAATTTGCTTCACCAGCAAGTCGACAAAAAATGTACCTTCAGATGCTCGCCGTTCCGGATTAGAAGAAATCTGTCTCGGACTGACGTAGCAGGGTTTTTACGAGTGCTCTTTTGTGCTGAACCGGACGATGCGAGTTGAAGTTTAAGAAGTTACCTGTGTCGCAAGCTTTACGGTACACCGTTGTTTCTATGTGTCCAGCGCCCGTTTCAGTCTACAATAAAATCTAGGAAAGGCAGTTGTGCTCTTCTGTTCTACTTTACGTGTAAATTGGATTGATGATTTAACGCTGTTCAAAGGTTAAATGAAAGCCATTATCATGGTATTTGTTTAGAATTACGAAAGTGTTCAGAATTATGCACTTGTTGACTTCTGCTGAATTTTGGCTGTGTAGTGGCAAAGTGTTATCAAAGGCACAAAGCTTGTGCTCCAGGCAAAGCATTATGCATTTCAAAATTTATGGTTTTTTTTTTTTTTAATTGTTATTATTACAGATTTTTCGAATGAGATATGAGCCCAACAACAAACTGCTATGAAAATTTTTAAAATGTGATTTTTACACGAGGTATATGCTCATTCATTTGAATCATCTACCAATCCCCAAGATATATTCTTTGTTTTTTTAAATAGCTATCAAATATATTCAGGGTGGATTGAACAGCGTACTAGAATATATTTTAGATTAATTTTGCCAAATGACGCGCAAAGGCACGAAGCACAGGCAAAGCAACGAAGGAGTACAGCCAGCATGTCTGTACTCATTTTACTTGAATATTTTCATTTTTATTCTTTTAAGGAAGTTATAACATCGCGACTTTCTCTTGAAACCATCTACAAGAAACTGATATGTTTACGAAAAAACGCGAACAGAAACCTTTCACAAAACGCGGAAGTCAAACGCTTCGCTCGAACAACTTTAGGCCGTTTACAAACATTTAAATGCGGGCACTTACGTAACACTGCCCCGGTAACATTGGCGAACTAAAAGATAAATTCAAACCGAGCATGTATTAAAAAAGAAATAAAAAGAAATGCAAACCGGCAATCGAAGCAAAAGAAGCGAAAACGTGCCCGTGCCATCGTGAAGTATTACCGCTACTTGTCACACTTCGCGGCGGCGTCGATCTAGTGCTGATCGCAACTAATGGCCAAGACGCGCCACTAGCATTTGCGACAGCCTAAAGTGACTTTCACTAACCGAAAAAATAAAACGGCACATGCATCGCCCAATGTTTAAATGCGATATTTGCGAAGCTTCCCGATTGGGGAAAGTGGGTAGCCGGGCTCCACATGCGGGAAGCGAGTTATGCAAGAGGAAATGGTGAGGGTCGCGGTACGTCACCTTGTCCACGTAAAGGAAGTCCTGACGAATAAGCTGTCGATATCATCATCAACTATTCCCTTTTTCGGGCGTGTTAGCGATCATTTTCGATCGAGTTATGACCGCTCGCGCATCGGAGACGGCGAAGCCAGCTGACTGCCCAACCCTCTCATGAACTCTCTCACGACATAGATGGATAAGAGGATGAATTATAAAAAATAAACAAAGGTATAACATTTTAAATGGATGTGTTGCCTGCGCCATCTAGTTTGAGTGGTAATAGTCATAACTATCGTGGCCTGTTTTGTTTGTTTGACGTCGTAAAGGCTAGCGTAATGTTGGTTGTAGCACGAATCCCCCGAATATCAGTTATGACTAAAACTAAGGGTATTATTGTATAGCCTTTATTTTCATCTTCTGCGCATTACTTTTTGGCATTTATTAATGCACTTGTGTACCTCGGCTCTTATTTTCAAATCAACGCGCGCTGTGTTCTGTGCCAGTAATTCATATCTCCACAATATTGCAAATTACAGGAGATTTATTTACAGCTTTCCGTGTTGTCCTTCGTCCCGTAACCAGACTTTGGGGGGGGGGGGGGGGAGGAAAGCCGGGGGAACTGATAAGGGGATAAAGGAAAGGGGGTTTTGAAAGCCGGGGATCTTGAAGACGGGGAGGTAACGCGGGGAATTCGCAGCGGGGATTTTGACACAGGTGTTTTAAGGACAGAACGAGCGGTTGGTATGGATAATTAAACTTGCGGAAGAAAACGAGAAGGGACGGACAAACACAGATTAGGTTATTTCGTGCACCACCCGTAATGTTCATAATGCTGCATACTAATCTATGCTGCTGCAGCCTCGCAGTGGTGCTATAAAGAACACGCTGCGAGTGCTGCTTATGCTGCGGGCAACGTTACGCTGCGGGTGTGGTCGGTGTCGTCGGTGCAAGGAAGACCAGTACGAGCTGGCGTGCACAGAGGGCCTTTCGTTGACTGACCATTAGCGCCGCCCCAGTAGCTGCATGAAAGTAGTGGACGGCAGGATTATGCAGGCCTACCAGGCGTGTGAGCACGTTGGAGTGTTGTTTTGCGTCTGGTTTGCGCGAGTTCGTGCAAAGGAATGATTGCCACTTCTGTCGGAACGAGTGTAAACGGTGCGATGTTTTAACTCAGTGAAATGAGCGAGAAATCGGCTGTAGGTTGCGGCGGGGAGGACGTAGTGTCGATGAGAGCATCTATCTAATGCTCATGGAAACAACCCACAGAAATTCTTCTTGTGATGACTCTGCTCCGAGACAATGAACCAAGCGGCGGGTTCGGATGCTGTGCCAACGTTTCAAGCGATGCCGGACTCGAGCAAAGTCATTGCGAAGTTGGAGGGTGGAGGAGACGGCGAAAAGGCGAGAGGCTGGACGGGCCACCTGAAGTTGGGTCGACCTACAGCGAACGGTAACTTGCGTGGTCTCTGACAGAGTAAGAAAGGCAGGGAGGAACTTTGGTTGTATCGCCTCCAACGCGAGCTTCCTCCCTTCGACGACGTTTCGGCGTCTCGTGTGCCCCGAGCACGCAGCTAAAGCACGCAGCTAAAGCACGCACGGCGGAAGGCAGCGAGCGCGTGCTCCATTCGCGTTCGAAAGAGGCGCCCTCCCATTCCCATCCTGTCCCTCACTATAACATATCATCGATCATCAAGAAGTCGCGCGGTGCGCCAAACAAAATTATAGTTGCTGACGAAAGCGATGTGCTACGTCTGTGTCGTTTCTTTTATATAAAACATATTTATATATATATTTTCCATTTTAGTTTTTTTTTTTCTTTGGGGAGGGGGGGGGGCATTTACAGTGACGTTTTAGTGTTCATTCTTTCCGCAAAGAAGGCACAAGGACCCGTCAGACCTGCAGTGGACAGGTGGCATGAACTGCGCAAAATGTGTGTAACGGCCAGGGTGGAAGATAGACATGTGGGGAAACGAGAGCCAAATGAGCGACCGGATTGTGTACCCCTGGGTTTCTCTTTTCTGTGGCGCCATCTATGTGGAGCACCGAGAACTCTCACTCCGGGTGGGCGACCGGTGGCGACCGGCTAAACTGACGGAGATTTTTTTTTTCTCGCCGCAGTGCCATCTGTCGGAAATCAGGGGCACTCGCAAGCAGACGAGTACACAATCCGGTCACGGCGCTATGGTAGGCCTCTATGGGCCGTTTCCACCTGTCTATCTTACACCCTGGTGACGGCACAGGCGATGCTGGGTGGTGTAAGTCGCCGCCCAGTTGAAAGTGGTCGGCCATATCAGAGCCGTATATGTAGAGAGTTTGGCGGTGGCGCCATTGGCCGAAAGCGGGCTGGGCGTGTTTTAGGTAGGGTGACCAGACGTCCCGCTTTGGCCGGGACAATCCCGGTTTTGAGGTCCGCCTCTGTCGTCCCGTCTTTTTGTCCCAATGAAGGGTCATGTCCCGTTTCGAAACATGTTTATTTTTTTCCCCGTATCAGTGCGCAGACTATGACAACCTAGTCTTGCGGGATAAAGTCCTGCTTAGGAAACTTCAGTCATCGGTAAAGTATGCCCACACAAACGAAGGACCCAAAGCAGGACCTTCCAATTGGGTGCATGCAACTAAACTGTGAGTGTGACTAGGCCCAGGGCTTAGTGCAATGTGATAAGATTTTGAAATAATAGCAATCATTTCAGTAAAATGTTTTCTCCCACTCTCAATCTTTAGTAGTACCCCCCCCCCCCCCGCCGCCTCTTCCCTCCTGCTGGGATGTCCCGTTTTGTACCTTGAGGAATATGGTCACCCCAGTTTTAGGGCGTCTTCACAAATTCGAATGTGGCCAACCAGGACCTGGAAATAATACCCTGGCTTTGGTCGCAAGAAACAAACCTGCTTGACTGAAAATATGGTACATGTGATGTTTCATGTACGGTCATCCAAAATGATGGTGGAAGCCTGCGACTAGCGGAACGATCGACATAATTCTTGCGCCGAGGGCCGGGAATCTGCCGTCTGAGCGGTCACACTCTGTCCAAGCAAAACAGAGTTGAACGGCGCATTCGTTTCTTACATCTTTCTGCATGATCATGATTGAAACATTACGTGCATCCTATTTTCAACCACAAAAAGTTACTACACTTCACTCTTACGCGCTTATTAAAACCATTTACGAACATATACCTTTGATCAGAACTGTTTCTGGCTGCCACCGCTAGGGGATTCTTTTCGGCTTCTGGTTGGTCAAGAGAGCATGCGAAGCCCTTTTTCCGAAGTCTCGTGCACGTCCTGGCTCTGCGCGCCTCCCATTGACCAAACTCTCTGTATACACGGCTCTGAGCCAAATGCATTCATCCATTCACTTTTAAATCACTGGCGACACTAGGTGGCGCAAGCCACTGCCCAATTTAAAGGTTTCGGCCGTATGCATTCATCCATTCACTTTTAAAGCACTGGCGACACTAGGTGGCGCAAGCCACCGCCGAATTTAAAGGTTTCGGCCGTATGCATTCATCCATTTACTTTTAAGGCACAGTGAGGTTTGTCTTCAATGTTGCGGTGACTGGGTCCATATCACATGTGCGAATTATGTTTTAGCGAACAGCGGTCATTTGAGCAAATTGGGTGTTTTAGCGAATTACTGGGGCGCATGTTAAACCCCCCCTCCCCTGCTGCCTTTACGGCGACAGTCTGCGGTAGCTTATTACAAAAATGTTAAACCACTTAGCCCACCCGTAAACGCCGTTTTACAGCGGCCAACCATTCGCTAAATTGTCTCGATGCAAAGTGAAAGGTCGGCATTCGCTAAAACGTCCTTCGACCAAGTGCTTGCCACCCGCAGTGGCTTCGTGTTCGACTACTGTGCGCTATACTGATTTCAGTGCAATTCTCAATTAAAGATGCTAGTGGGCTGTGAACTGGAGGCATTGCCACGGCCACGACGCTTAGAGATCTAGGTGTGCACCGAAATTTGAAAAAAGTTTCCAGCTAGGTGCGAACATTAAACCGATGGTGTCGAGTGCAAGTGAGAGCTTAGCGCAGGCACATTGCACAAGAACAGATTGCAGTTCGTCTATGGCTTGTCTGCTAAGTGCGAAGTTGGCGGGGGGATCCCACGATGACCCCTATGACACACCTCACGACACCGCATGGTCGAGTGGATTACAAAGCATAGAGTCTGTCGCGGGAAAACAATGGCAGGATCTGGACCTATCAGAGAAGAGATCCAGTTACTGCACCCCAAGCAGTTAACTCTAGAACTATGCCCATGGGGACAGCCAGAAAGTCTGAGCACTCTGCTGACATAGCCAAACGCTGTGTCGGGGTTTGGCTAACGCTCATGCCCTCCCGTTGTCCAAGGAGGGGCTATTTTGTAGCCCCTCCAGCCTGCACAAAAACGCAGCATTGAATCATGGATGCATCGAGCACCTGCTTGGCACAAAGGTCGAAGTGGGTCAAGCTTCCATCTCACAACTGCTTTCAAGGGGCCCTGCAATGATCATAAAACTAGTTTTGAAATTTGTGCCGAAACGCACCTTATCGAACATAGAAACATAAAGGAAAAATAGTTTTCTGGAAATTCGAGTTATTTTGGGAGTTATGAGCAAATCAAAATTACAATAAGAAGCAAAATGGTTTTGCTCCATGACACAGTGGAAGAAATTCAATGATTGGAGGGCTTGAGCGAAGCGGCTGGCCAGTTGGCTGTGGGTTAGGCTTGGAGCTGCCCCGCATCAATTCCTCATCACTAAAGCCGCTTGAATCATAGGTTCAGGCTCCGAACGCGATCGGCATTAAACCAACACGCTGCCCTGACGTCGCGCAGCTGCGGTGAGGTGCTGTCGATGGCGCAGCGCATGCGCAGACGCTTCACCTTACTCGAATACGGTTTCTGCGTACGCGCATGTGCCCACACTTGGTGTGGGCAAACACGGGCTTCTTTGGAAACAGTGTGTCAGTCTGCGAACCCAGCATGCGCCAGCGTAGTGCGATGCTCGTCATCCACTTCGCGCGCCCCGCCATAAAGTTCAGCATGGTGGTGTGACCGAACCAGCGATTCGAGGCAGGAAGTTTCACCGCGATAAGTCCGGAAAAAAAGCAAACGCCGGTGATAATCAGTGCACCTAAGCATTTATTTTCTACCGAACATACAGACATATCCACGGATAAAAAAGAAAGAAAGATAACAATGTCTCGTCCCTCCAAGCATTTGCCGGCCGGCCTCAACGGATTTGATTCACTCGTTTCGCAGAAGCCTTCCGCATTCACCTGCATATAACATTGAAGGCGGCAGATGATCCCTAAATTACACCCTATACACATTTGAAATTATAGTGCACTCCGAATGAACGTTCCCGGCTTCAACCTTGTTTTCATCGCACACCGCTTCTACACTTGGCATTTGCTGTTGCAAATGGGAATGGCTGCCGGTGCGGCACGACTAGCACATGATCATGCATAGCTCGTATGCGAAGTGGTCCCGAATTCCAATTAAATTTGCCTTTGGTTCGTCATCAAGCTTTGGCTGGCACCCCGTGAAAGTGCGTCGGCTCGTTAGGCCTATGAAGCTTCTCAGGCTTACGCGTAGAGCCGCCCGTGTATAGACTCACCCGATGGAGCGTACAGAGTAGCTCGCCAACAGAAAACGCGCGAGCACAAAACTGAACAGCGCACTACGCCCGGCAGATTCAAATCGCAGAAATGAGCGTCATGCACCCGCTTCGACTAACGCAACATCTTGATTCACAAATGGGGCCTTCGCACTTGCGCAAGGGCTAGCGCAGCAACGCTAGTGCGCAAGCGCGCTGGCTGGTTCTGCTGCTGGCAGGTAGGCGTGTCATGTTTTTTTTCTCCCTCGTTCCTGCACATTTTAAACAAATTCTTTATTTTCCATTTTTCTCGCTGAACAAAAAAACACTTTTTTGAAAGAATAGCCATGGTTTACGGAATGATGCATGTTATTTAGCCTGCATAAAAACATTCCAACGTCTCTCGCCGACACTGCGATTCACAAAATGGTTACCGGCGACATCAATGCCCGGCATGTTTTTAACACACGGTGTCGCCACCGGACATTGCACTGGTTTTGCCTGATTGAAATCAAATATGATGCGCTGTTATTTTGTGTCTACCGGTTGTTCCCCGAGTAGCCCGAACCACTAATGAGGCAATAACAAATAGGGCGGAACCTCAAGTGTCATTAGAGGGCCCCTTTCAGGACAGATATCCGGCCCATTGCGTCCGGCCCACGTCGCTTCGTTTATTCTGAAATGTTTCCATTACAGTGTGCTTCGTACTCTATCCAGGGAGATGACGTAAATAGTGAAGTCCGCAGGCCTTGTGGTAGGTAGACACAGCTCCTGGGAAAACAAGCTGGACGGAGCACCCCTGTAGCTCGATCATGCCAATACCCGCGGACGACTTTCCGGGGCCCTGCAGCCGAAGCAAGGGCACTCTTCACTTCCTAACAGCCGCAGAAAGTTGTCTGCAAGTATAGAGATGGAGTTCTGGCATTGTCTTGCCACCAGCGTGACCAAGCTGGGTCGTACGACCGTAGAAGAGATGGAACTCGAAGGAATAGCTGCAAGTGTATAACTGCCGTGTCTCTTCCTCGTTGCAGAACTGTTGAGGGACTCTTCAGATGGACAGCCGAGCAGGAAAGGCTCGGCTCCCAGGAAACAGCGGAAAAGCGGTGCATAGTCGACCCGAAGAAAACACTTGCACGAGAATTTCTGCAACCCACAGACCACCTGACACATAGAACGACAAAAACGGGATTGCGGTTCTCGTAATGAACCCTTTGCCGAGTTCCCCGAGCACCGAGGAGGATGCTGGGAACATAGGTAGCACGTGCTGGCAGCCGCCTGCACGTGCAGCATGTGCGACCATGTTCGGAGCTTGCTCCCCGGTGCTCGAGTAAAGGCTGGCTGGCACATTTGTGTTTGGGTGTGCTCGACTTTCAATATAACATCTTGTAACTGCTTACGACGGTAGAAGACACTGACGCCACCTAGCGGGTAGTCCTGGAACTCTCTTAATCAGGTTACAATTAGACGGAAGATTTTGCAGTATTTGCATGATCTATGCACTATGTATAAGAAACGGTCGCTTAAAACATTGCCGATATTGTTTTGGGCCCGTGGTGAAAAAGTACTGTATGAAAAGGTATACAGTGAAACCCGTTTACAACGAACCCACTTACAGCGAATTATTGTCGATATCGAACTCACGGAAAATTTAAATAAAAATGCATGTAAAAAGTATGTTTTATAACGAACAACATATTGGCTATATCAAACTTTTTCCCCCTGGGAAGGCTTTAAAACGCACAAACAATCGTCTTCCAGCCTGTCCCTTCCCCAAAAAAGAAGTAGAAAAGAAAGAAAATTCCAAAGGCTCAAGTTGCGAATAACATTGAGCGAAGAGAAGCAATTAAGAAGGGATGAAAGCTAAAAACTACACTGCATGCACGCACAGAAAAAAAAAACTTAATTTTAAAGCGGTTGCCCACGGAGAGAAGCGATTCAGAAGGGGAGATGAGCTAAGAAAACAAACTCTGCATGCAGGCAAAAAAAAAACAAAAAAAACAACTTTTCAGCGCTTTGTTACAAGGCGGAAATGAAAAGATCAGAAAGAAAGAAGCTTTCGCCTTACAACGAACTCATCGTGGAAGTTCGTTGTAAATGTTTGCTATATCGAACTACTTGCTATATCGAACTGATCGTAGTATTTCCTGCTGTTCGTTATAAACGGGTTTGACTGTACGCATGTTGGAAGTGCTCCAAAACTTCCCGACGTACGGTGTCAATGTGTTCTCGTCGTAAGCAGTCGCAAAAGCAAGCTTGAAATGCAGTCGACAAATGCAAACGTGCGAGCCAGCCTTACTTTTGCGTAAGGTCTATCGCCGCATCCATGCGCAATCAATTTCATATAGAGTGGGATGGATGAAGAAAAAAAAAGCATGACCAACCTAATCTCAATATGTTTTTGTCTTAGTCAGTGTAGTGGGTGACAGCCATTGTTTTTGATTATGTTGGTTGTTATGAAAGTTTCTGTTGAGTAGTATGATAATCGCTTGTTACCGCGTGTGTCCTCGATTTTTTTATTCTGAGCTTTCCTCATGAACTGCTGGCCTACCTCTATCCATACTTTGTTAGTGATGCGATTCGGTGAATTCATTCTTTACGCGCAAGACTTTTTCGTGACTGTGGTATTATGCTACTATGTTGATTGTTTAGATTCCTTGGGATTTTTTGTTTTGTTTTTAACTGCTGTGCAATGTCAAGGATGGTCGGGCCTAATCGGACAAAATCTGTTCACCTTTTGCTTTCCACCCGTGGCTGAAGGAGTTCAAGTTCTTATTACAGTCACTGACAGGGTTGGAATGGCAGGGAGGAGCTGCATAAATTATTTTATTTTCTGAAAGTTCTAAATTTTTGTACCTCCAGGGCCAGCTTCCTACCTTCGAGGACGCTTCGTCTCGAGCACGCAGGCGCTGAAAAAGCATGGCTGAAGGCGTGCTGGAGGACGGGCGTTTGGAAACACACCACGTCATTCTCATTCTCTCAGTGGCTGTGGTGTTAATATTTTCCGGACATGCTGAACGTCGTCTTAGAAATTGGCAGCCAGTGACACGACGTGCAGTCGTTGACCAAGTGGACGCCGTTCATTGTTTGCCAAACAGATGCAGTACATGTTTTTTTGGTGACTCTGGGTTGGCTGGCCACTCCTCTACGAAGGTTTGCGAAATATTGAGGCCTCAAGAACAAATTAAGTTTTTGTAATGTTTCATTGTTTTTTTCACTTGGGTAGTTGGTGTTACAAATGTGGGGTTCCAGCTGAGCATTAAGGCTGCTTCACACACTCACGACTGGAGAGGCTTGAAGACTGGTTTTAAGCCTCTCGTGACTATTTACAAGCGGGTGCTCTGCCGCACAGCCGGCCTAAGCAGTCGCGAGGGGCTTAAAACCAGTTGTGGTGCAGTCGGTCCTGGTCAAACGCAAGCGTGCGAACCAACGTTTATGCTCCATTCCTCTAGTCCGACTGCAGCCGATGCTACGATCCAGTGAGGCCAATCAAGCACCGCCAAAACCACAATGTCGCGGTGCTCATCCATCTTTGGGCGTCTGCTAACACCTGCTAAACCAATCCCGCACAGTAAAGCTGCCATGATCCTGCACCTCTTTCTGCTGCGTGGTTGGTTTAAACGGTGCAGCAGACGAGAAGTAGGACACAGACATAGCGCTGTGTCCTTTCTACCTCTCGTTCCTCGTCTGTTGCGCTTTTTTAAACCTTTTAGACGTGTTGCACCAACTGGCCCAAGCTTCATCCTCAGCCATGCGATTGGTTTAGCTGACGATGGCAGATGCACAAAGACGACGAAGTGCCGCTTGGCTGGCTCAATGTGAACGTAGCGTCGGACTGCGGTCGGACTTCGAGTGAAGCTGAGTAATATATGATTCTCGACATCCTCCCCATTACATTATAAGCCGAAAAGGAGGACAGTGTCCCATTGGGTTTTAGTATCTCGAATAACGACCGTGTCACTTGCCTAGTGAGGTCCTTGAACCTTCCTGTCTCTCCTTCCTTCGGCACGCAGACCAGAGAGAGACGCCGCACGCCGAGGCAGCGGGGGCCTTTGCGTGCGGGGAGTGCGAGAGCCTCTTCTCCTCCCGCGACTACCTGGACAAGCACCGCAAGACGGTGCACCGCAAGGCGGAGGGGCGGCACCAGTGCCACCACTGCCCCTACTCCAGCGACCGCTGTGGACAGCGTGGTGGCACACGAAAGGACCCACACGGAGCGAGATGCCCTTCGTTTGCTCTACGTGCGGAAAGGCTCTTCGCCCAGCAGGGCCACCTGGCCAGGCACCGTCGGGTGCACTCGGCGAGCGCCCACACGAGTGTGCCACTTGTGGCCAGCGGCTGGCGCACCTTGCGGACCTGCGGCGTCACGAGAGGACTGACACGGGTGAACGTCCGCACGTGTGCTCCGAGTGCGGTAAGGGGTTCACCCAGAAGAGTGTCCTCGTCCGCCACGTGCGGACGCACTCTTGGCGCTAGAGTGCACGCGTGCCACCTGTGCGAAGTACAGGGGCGGCGACTCGGGCAGTGTGAGGAAGCACGTGATCGCAGTGCACTCCAAGGAGTACCCCCATACGTGCGAGCACTGCGGCAAGGGGTTCGTGTCCCCGTGCGAGCTTAGGGCCCACCTGGCAAGGAAGCACGCCGGCGGAGACCAAAAGTAGGTATGTCGTAAACCCGCCGAGGCTCCGGTTTCGTTAAGCTCGACTTTTGCAAACTTTGAAATAGAGTGTGCGCCCAGTGGCGTCACTAGGTCAGCGGCACTCCAGGGCGGTGGCCTGCCGCGACTCCCTCCCCCCTTTCCCCCGTTTTCGCGCAGCCCACCGCGACACACCTTCCCGCTCTGCTGCAGCCCGCCGCGACCCCCCCCCCCCCCCCTCGCTCTCGTGGACCCACCTGAACGCTGCACCCAAGGTGGTCCGCCCTCCTGTGACGCTTCACTGGGTGCGCCTATAATGAAATTCTGCTGAGTGTAGTAGCGGCCAGAAATTTGAATGTCGACTCAAGTATTGAATACCAAAACGTTTAGTATACCCTGGTGAGGGTTAAGAAAAGCAAGACAGGCTCCTTCCACAAAGCCCTCCGTCCTTTCCACCTCAGCAGAGGAAACACTCGTGAGGGCAGCGAGGCAAGGAGGGACTCCACACTCTCCGGCGTTCGCTCTTCTAAGTGGAAAGTGATGAAGGGCTTGGTGGGAGGAGCCTGTCCTGCTTTCCTGTAACCTGCAAAAGAGTACAGCAGCGCATAGAAAGTAAAAGAAAACTCAGACTAAGAAAAAATGCAGCTACGTGTTTATTCTACAGCAGAATACACGAAAAGAAAACTGCCTTTCTCTAGCACAATTAAAAAGGTGTTAAAGACTACTATGTGGCACTGGAAAGTTTGAGACGCAGCTAAGTAACGTGGCCACCCATCCACGGGTGGATACGCAGCGTGCGGGACGAATGGACGGATACAGCTTATCCGTCGCAGTTCGGCGGCGTCCTGCGTTGTTTAGCCACCACACTTCATGTGAGACCGCAGAAAGCGACGTTAGCGGACGAGACTGGTTCAAATATAGATTTTTGGATTTGGTAAATAATTGTCACATTAGAACCCCTCCCTGCTTATGCATACCTAACAGGAAGTCACGTCGGAGGAAGCAGTTTGTCTTACGCGACTACTTTTTTGGGCGCCTATCAAGTAAGAACATTTTTTTTGTGCACAAGAGGTGGCAGCAGGTGAGGTGAGTTATTTGTATTAAAAAACGACGTGTGCGGTTTCTGGTGTTTCGTGGTTTCGTTTCTAGGACTACGGGATACAAACTACTTTCCATCGAAATGGTTAGTCAGTCAAGGCCCTCCTGATGCATGGGGTTGAAATCTATTCAGCAGAAACCTGTGCGTGCTATGTCGTCGAATTGACAGTGTTATTAGATAAAACCCGGATTTTTCCCAGCAGTAAATTTGACGTGTCGAGTTTATCTTAAATATCAAATACTATAAAATTACAAAGGTGATTGATTGAATTATTCGGTAAATCGGTATTTGATTTCGATTCCTGAAAACTTGAATATTTCGTAATATTCCTACTTCCTTTAAAGGTGAAAGTTGGACTGGTTTGATCTATGCACATATAGGGAGTAGGAGGGGGACACAATATTTATCAAGATTATTGCTTCACATTATAGTTAATGTGACACAATAGGCATGATACATATTGTGCCCACTATCCCAGTCAGGTGGTGGCCTTTGTTTGTTTAAAACTTTGTTTGCCTTCATATCGTGTGAAATTTACAAGTACAGTGTGATCCACTTATAACAATAGACCCTTTCCGAAATTCAGTGCCATCTGGTGACTCGAATGGCAGTTTAACTTATTACCGGCTACTAGAGTGGCTAGCAATGAATCTGTGGTCTGCAGTATTTTATGGGGCGCCGTCACTTTCAGCAAGTCCACGGCAAACAGAATTGCCCTTCACTGTACAGTTCTTTTTCTCTCTTTCAGTGTCGATGGCAAAAAGATGCATTCTATTCATAAAGTACTTAATGAAGTCAAAGAATGTGTGAAATACTAGGTAAACCTAGGAGAGTAACTTTTGAACCCTTGTCTTAACTAATGAAATTACATGTAGACTAGTGGTCAGTGCTAGAGTGTGTATAACCAAACTTCAGTCTGCGGTTATATGAGAAGGAACTAGAGTAGCTTCTATCAGCAACACGCCTACATTGTTTAGTTAATCTATCAGAAAATTATCACCATATTCCAGATTTTTATTTGCTAGATATGTAGCAGAATGCCTAGAGGGTGCGGCTATGGAACGTTTTTTCTAAAAAGTCATTTATTTCTATAAAGTTTCTCTTCTGCAAAATTGGTCAACTTTTTGGTCTTCTGTGTCTTCTACAAAATGTCAACATTTTTTATAAAAGACATCCGTAAAAGTGACAAAAAATTCCATAGAGGAGTGTCCTCTCCTTAACGAAAAATAGTGAGTGTGCAAGCGAGCTGGTGACAATCAATGATAATATGGCACCTAAAATTGGAGTGCGAAAAAATTAAGGAACGCTTCAAGCAGAAGGAAAAGGCAAAAGAGAGTGCCTCAAAACTTTGTGACAATCTCCTCTACAGTCTTTTTCTTTGACTTGACAGTTTAAGCTTAGCACTACAGTCTCGGGCGCTACAGTCTATGATTACTGTAGGCCTCATCATTTGCTTAGAGTATCTTCAACTTCTTCCTTGCGTGCAGTTGACCGACGGCGCGATTAGTATTGGCGACGTGCGCGATCGAAAAAAAGGCATCGCTGTGGTCGGCCGCCCCACGACAGTCAAATGCTGAGCTATGACGGCTTCTGCGCACGATTTCTCGGTGACGACATCAAGAGCAATGCAAGAACCTTAATTATGACGGTGTTGGCAGTGCTGGCTTCAGAGTGCAATGATTCCGTGCTCCACCCTGCTCATTACAGACACCATCGAACTTGTTCGCAAGGTAATGACGTCACGAGGGGGAGCCATAGGAGGGCGCCACCAAAAACATCTCGCCGCTAATAGCAGATGACAGTGATCAAAGTGGCCAGACTGAATTCCGGAAAGGTGTACCACATATAACGATGTATTGCTTATAACGATCAGTTTCTAGAGTTTCTGGTCTAGAAACTATCATATTCTAGTCCAGATACAACGATAATCGGTTATAACGATTGAAATTTTGGGTTTTCTCCATCTTGTTATAAGTGGATTGCACTGTACTGCATAGATTATTTTCTTCCCAAAAATTTCTAATTTTTGTGTAAATGTCAGCTAACACTGTTCAAACTTTCCACTTTGTCTAACATTGCCACGTGTTCTAAGGTTTGCCGAACCATTCAAACCTCCAGGTTTAAGAAAAATTTGTGACATCCTTAGGGAAAGGACTAGCTTTGGATTGGATTGGATTTTAGCGACTGCAAGGGAACCAAGGTTACAGGCGTGTGGGTGAGGGACGTTTGTGCTCATGACGCCGAGAAAGTGCCTGGGAGAAAGTGTGTCGCTGGATAGTTTGTAAATAAATTGTACTTAGCCATTGCTTTGTTTTCAATGGTGGTTTGTCCATGTGTGCATGAATAAGATAACTAATTTTAAATCGAGCAGACTTTTTTTTTTCTTTTAGGAAGGAGTGAGGTTAGACGAGTGCCAGATTCACCATCTCTTGATCAGGTTCGGCTACAGTGGATCAGGGGATAACCTTCAAGGTAAGTTGACTAATGAGCCAATATCTGTTGACTTTAATCATAAGTTCGAGGCTTCATGTCACAGTTGCCGTATTGACTGCGATTACTGTTGAAGTCCAGACCAATTTGAAAGATCTGAAAAAGAAAATGGCTCTTCTAATCAATCAATTTTCGGGCTTTTCCGCCCGATTTAAAAGTTGCTCGCAGAAAGAGTGCCGCAAGCCCTGTCGACAAGGACGCTTGGAAGAGTGACAAAGTCGTTTCGGTCTCGTCATGGTGGGTAGTGCTTGCAGCATTCTTTTGAAGCGCAATTTTGAAATTGAGCGAAAAAACACGAAATTGATTGATAAATATCTAAAAGAAAAACATTATTTTTCTGCAAATTCTTGCAAAAAAAAGGTCAACATATTTTTGACAATTAGCCAACTTACCATGACGATAATCTCCTCATCTAATGTCCGCCGAGCCTGACAAATACATAGTGAATGGGGAACTCGTCTGAACCTCCCCCTTTAAACATGTTTGAAGTAAAATAAAGCAACATGTGTACTCAGTGATGGAAGTTCTGCACCAAATTGCACCACAAACGAAAGTCTACATCTTTCGCCAGAGTGCCATGTTTGCTGACAATTTCGCCACACCGGCACTGACCTTATAGCAAATTGAAATATTTCGTTATTGGGGACCCTAATATTCGGAGAAGTAGCGGAAGGAAATTGGTACAAATATCTGTTTCACAGGGTCTCAACTTGCCATATAATCTGTTTCATCTTAGATCAGAGCAGAGTCGAAGGCTCAAAAATATACGCGAACATAGACTAGAAGCACAAGCTACAGGGCATTCGCTGTGCTTGATTGGTTTTGCCAATGAAAGAACACATGCAGAAAGGTGGTGAATGGTATGTCGGGTTTCTTGTGCTGTTTCATTGGTCCCATTGGCTTGTCTAGCGTCGGCTACACCATGACTTCAGGTGAAAGGAAGTGTAGAGATTACTCGTCAACCGCGCCGGTCTTGTCTTCGTCTGACTTTCCAGACGATGTCGGCAATGTCGGGAGCTAAAAGTTGCGAGACTATTTTGCAAAGAGTGGGACGGCGTCTACTGGGATAACGCAGAATCGGGGGGTCTTTTACTCCCGATAAGATCACTCGATTATCTTGTCTACCTTACGCCTTCGTGCCGTAGCTACAGACAGTGTACCATGGATTAAGGTTGCTGCTTGCGTCAACCTTAATCGCCTCTCACCATTGCGAGTGCATCAAGCTTCACCGCATTGCACTGGAGTCCTAGGACAACGGCTCCTAGATAACAAAGCCGCACTGCCGATAGAGCGTCGTCATCAGCAAAGGCAGACGCTGGTCGCAGATTGGACACGACAATTGCGTCGACGTTCGGTTCAAACTCGACACGGAGCCGAGCGCTCACGCGGCAGTCGTCTCCAATCTGTGTCCGACGTTGGCCTTCGCTGGTGACGCAAAAATGTCAGCACTACGACCTTGTCTTCTAGACGGTGTTGCCTAGGAGCAGCGGCTGATATGGGAGAGCACCTGGGTTAGCGCAATAGGCTCGGTACTACTACAGGTCGTTCTTCCTTGGTGTTGATTGTTGGTTGACTCCTAATTTTAAAAAGCTGTTCCAAGTAGGGATGCCGCAAACTTCCCCAAGTTTGTGAGTTCGAAAGGTTAGAAAAATTTGGAACCCCGCTAAGGTTCGAATTCAAAAGGTTCGCCTTTTAGAACCCCGCTGAGGTTCGCATTCGAATAGTTTGAATATGTCAAGGTTTCTGAAATTTAGAGTTCAAAGATTCAGATTTTTTGACAGATAGTTAGAAAAGTTCAAACGCAAAAAATCTGAACATTTAGAATTTTTTTGAGGCACAAGTCCGCAAAGTTTGGAAGTTTCGATTTTAAGTTAGAAGTTTTTTTCATTTCACGAGCGGAAATCAATTTTCATGAATTCTTCTAAACAAAAAAACAGGAAATGTATACCACAGTACAGAAGGAGTATATTCACGGCATAAAAGAAATAGGCATGTTTTCAATAAAATTTGTAGCGCTACAAATTTTATTGAAAACATGCCTATTTCTTTTTATGCCGTGAATATACTCCTTCTGTACTGTGGTACTGACGAGTACTACCTGTATTGCTCGTTATTTTTTGTAACTTATGAAACAAGCGTTGGTCTGGTTGACTGGTTCATAGAAATGCCCCGAAGCAGTCAGGTGAAAGTACTTCCTACTTATTTGCAAACTAGTAACAATCAGATGAAACGTCGCCTAGACGCAGTGCTGGCATAGGACAACTAAATATACAGGACAGCGCATGCACATAAAGGCATCCAGGCTTTCCAAATATTTTTAGTTGCTCTGGGCGTTTATTTTCGGCGGGATGACCCGTGGAATGGAAAGGTCATGACATGTTGTTATCAGCCTAACCATACCGCCGCTGCCTGGAACTTCTTCGACGAATGGAGATATTGGCCGCTCTAAAATGCAGCCAGTTACTAACGACAATGAAGTAAGTGCCGATTTGGGATTCGCCGTAGCGTATCGGCGTTGCGCTCCACGCGCGCCTTTCCTTGACTCCAGGAAATCAAGAGACTTGCGTTCGAAAACAATTAATGCAGTCCAACCCGTTTATAACGAACAGCAGGAAGCGCTACGATGAGTTCGATATAGCAAATAGTTCGATATAGCAAAAAACATTTACAACGAACTTCCACGATGCGTTCGTTGCAAGGCGAGAGCTTATCTTTCTTTCTCACCTCTTCACCTATGCCGTGTAACAACGCGTTGGAATTTGTTTTTTTTTTTTTTTGCATGCTTGCAGAGTTTGTTTTTTAACTTATCTCCCTTTCTGAATCACTTCTCTTCGTAAACAACCGCTTTGAGACGAAGTTTCTTCTTTTTTTTTCGTTGCGTGCGTGCAGTGTTTTTTGTGTTTTTTTTAGCTTTCTCCTTTTCTGAATTGTTTCTTTTTGTCAACTTTGTTCGCGGCTTGAGCTTTTAGATTTTTCTTTCTTTCCTAGATTTCTTTTTTTGGGGAAGGGACAGGCTAGAAGACGATTGTTTGCACGTTTTTGGAAGCCTTCCCGGGGGAAAAAGTTTGATATAGCCAATATGTTGTTCGTTATAAAAAGTACTTTTTACATGCATTTTTATTTAACTTTTCCGTGAGTTCGATATCGACAATAATTCGCTGTACGTGGGTTCGTTCTAAACGGGTTTCACTGTGATATGAAGGACGCTCCCAGCGAAGTGCCTCGGTTGAATTACAAGCCTGCAGATCAGGGATCTGTTGGCTCACAGGTTACCTCGGGGAGTTGTACGCAAAAAAGCTCTCAGAAGCCGGAAAAAAAAAAGGACGTAAGGTTAAGGCCACAATAAAGTGATCATTCAGCGCTTTACAAGCGATTAGTTTGCGGCACAATCAGCTAAGTAAGACTTTAGTGCAATTTCAACTCCACTTCATGCATTTTGTTTTATTTATATTTGTTGCCTTAAAGGGGCACTGACTCATCAAACTCATATTTTTTTTATTATCCGAAACGATTGAAAACGGTGCCGGGACATTACCCTCAAAATTCGAAACTTGGGAATTCAATATTTGTGAATTAAAAAAACAATTTCCAAATGCCGAATTTGAGAGTTCCCGCGCGATCCCCGCCAGTGCAGTGAGTCAAATTTTGCGGTCTCCTGCGACTCGACTTTTTCTCGGACCTCCGCTGACCCGATGCGAGGAGGAGGCGAGCTGGCGGGATAGAAGGGAGCCGGCGCGGGAAAAAACCGGTTCCTTCGCCGACTCGCCCATCTGCTCGAGCGCCGCGAAGTTTTCTGAGAGAGGACACAAATCTAGGAAGGGATAACTCACCGAACTGATTTTTGGTATTTCAAAAAGAGGGGCCGTAGTGCGTTCGCAATTGCGTTAAAAAACATGTTTTACGATTGCCGTTATTAAATGTTATAGAAACGTCGCCTACAAAGCTTCTAAATTTCCTGATTTTTGACGTCATCGATCAAAAGAAGCAAGGAGGTTGGGGCGGGAGATTTAAACGCCAAAAATAAAAAGAGCGCGCGCGCGCGCGCGGAAAATTTTTTTTTCGTGATGCGGTTTCTTTTGCGTGTTTATGACTACAATTTGCGTCGTTTTAGACAATAAAAAAAATTCGAACTTTGGGGTGTCAATTGCCCCTTTAAACCGCTTGAACTCATGGGGGTGAGCTTGGTTCGAACTTCGTCTGACTTTTGTTCAGGAGTTCGAAGTTCATCAAACTTCTGAACTTAAGAGGTTCGAAAGTTCGAAAATCGTCGGATTTCTTAGCGTGATAAGGTCAAAAATTTCGAATTTCATAGTGCGAAAAATTGAAAGTTCGAAAACAAATGAATTTCTCAGCGGCAAAAATTCGGAAGTTTGAAAATCGTCGAATTGCTTATGCAATATGCTAGACGTTTCGAAACTTTGCAAACCTTCACCGTCTTTTAGGAGATTGGGGTTAGCCAAGTGGTACACCAAATTTACCGAGTGCGTGCTTTGGGAAAATAACTTTTTAGAAAAGACGAAAGAGTGTTCCGACCTCACCACAACCCATGCCACAGAAACAGGTGATCTTGCGTACCGCGTTCTATCGGGCCTCACGTAATGTTTGCTTGGTTGTGCCCGTTGCCTTGCTTTACGATTTATTTCATGTGTTTTATGTAGACAAAGGAGTGGAACGTTGTGTCATAAAATATGCAGTTGATTGGATAATGCGCAGTATCTCGTACAACCGCGCCAGAACTTTTGTCCATTCGCACCAATCAAGAACCATCAAGGAGGCAATGTTTGCATTCGCAACCAACAATCGGATCTTGCATTCCGATTGTTTCGTAGTTAATCTGTTGTTATTTAGAACCAAAAAACGAAATCTAAACACGGAACTCAAGAAACACGGTTAAAAACAACTAGGGCGAGAGTCATGTGCAAGGCGAGACCAACCATACGAAGACACGTTCGCTTGGTATGGAGGCACACAAAAGCGTGCCACATTTCTTAGCATAATGTAGTGTACATACTTACATTTGTTACGTGCAGGAGCGATATCCAGCTCGCCTTTGTTGTAGGTTCAAAATTTTAAGTGAGACGCGTGCCAAAATGCCATGTGAGCTGAACATTGCCGTTGAGCATGTCACGGCCGAAAGGATCAGCTGTCGACCCAGTCCCTCGCACACGCTGAAGGTATTCTTGTCGTTTCCACTGCCAACTAGGACCGAAACTTCTTAGGCATGCAGCACACGACTCCTGCAACACGTCAACACAACATTGACAACACCATCAGAAACTAAACAAAACGAAACCATGAAACGGCTTCCACTGCGACGGCGGTGGGAAACCACAAGCAGACGAGAGAAACGCCGGAGAGGAGGGCGAACACAAACAAAATAAAAACAGGAACTTGATGCCGGGAAAGGGAGTTCGTAGGTGGTCATGTGATCCCTGTTGTCACAAGACTGCACTTGACAACGTGCAAAAAAGGTGTCCACGTGACGGCTGACTGGGGGTCAACGAACCCTCGATCGGCTCCTTATTCACTACACTCGGCATCTTCAACATTCGACCTAGAATGTTTGTTAGTGAGCTGGGCGAGGCTGACTAGGCAAGGTCATTCCGGCCTCCTTATCTTTTGCATTCGGGCTAAGAGTAAACTTGAATCTTCGGAGAAAATATGGTAAGGGTGCAGGCAAGCTGGTGAATCTCTTTAGGTCAGTAAGCGGTGCACAATAATCTACAGGAGCTGTCCCCGGGTATGGCAATAGTGGGAAGATACATAGATGACATCCTGGTGTGTACGTTTATGGAAGGTCTGTCAGAAAGCATAGAAAACGTGATAAGGTCAATGGCTCCAGAATTGAAGTTTACAGTTGAAAAAACTGAAGGAAGATGTTCTACAGTTTCTAGATTTACGTAGTCACGTAAATCGAGGGTTATGTTGGGAATATGGAAAAGGAAATTCGAAACCAGTTTGGCCAAGATATGGAAAAGGAAATTCGAAACCGGTTTTGCCAAGAATGGGTTGTTATTCGAAGGCCGTAAAGGCTTGGGTTGTAAAGTCATTGGTCAGGAACGCGTTAGAAAGGTTGTGTGTCCATCATATTCACTGAATCGGTAGAAAGGCAGTGGAAAAGGTTGAATAGTGTAGGATATAATGACAGTTTTATCAAACGGCAATTTGAATTGTTTATCAAAGGCAGGAAAGAAATGGAACAGAAATCAAAAAACGATTTGCTGTATTCCCATATGTTCATGATATTTTTTACAACTTGAAGGTATGTGCAAGACAGTTCGGAGTGGACACGGTCTTTAGTTCAGATTTTAGGTTAAGCAAATTGACGCCATTTCAAACAGGTGTGAGTGCAAAAAGGCCCATCGGGAAAAATCTGTATGTTTTGAGAATGGTTTTGTGTATGAAATATACCGTTGGAGTGTGTGTTTAGTACATAAGACAGACGTCACGCTGCATCAATGACATATTAAACGAACATAAAAGTAATGTGAAGAAAAATGCACAAAACTGATAATGCGAAACATATCCATGAATGTAACAACTGCACGGCGCTCTAGATGGAGACTGAAATCGTACGAAAAGAGAGGAATGGTGTAAAGAGAGTAGTAAGGGAGACTGTGTGGATAAAATAATCTAGGCAATCGTACAAGTCAGGCTTTGCTACAGTTCAAAAGCAATTAAAAAAACTGAAAAAAAAATGTTTTTTTTTTGTGTGTGAAATGGGAATTTTTGATTGCAGTTGTCCAAAATAAAGCACCTTTTTTTTCTGCTTTTTGGTTTTGGGCATGTGTTGGCTTGAAGGCCGTTTCGGTGTTTTTGGGGGGTAGTAAAAGGAAAGGGCATCTTTTGAATGAGAAGTGGTGACGCATAATGAAGTAATGTGTTTAGAATGAAAGGGGAGAGAGAAGTTTGAAGGAGGGTGGATGTTGCCTTATAGTATCGACCTGTAAGGTTGTCCGCATTCTTACATTGGTAGATGTTGACTGGCGCTTGAACTAGAGTCGCTGCTAAAGCTTGAACTTTTCGTCCTTTTGTGCTCGTGGTGATGACCTTGAGATTGAGACTGTATAAGGAAATTGACTAAATAAACGAGTTAGCCGAGTTTGAGACGTTGTCCTGCCTATTTTCTGTTGCTTCTACGTTTTGATGTTGCTTCTCTGCCCCAGTCCCAGCTAGGTTAATTCAACATGGTTTGAGTCTTCTAGAGGAACGGGGAAGCGTTCCTTTATGCCCGTACGCTTGGGGTCTTATTAAAACTGATAATCGAATAGAATTTTTTCTCAGTTCGATAAATACAAGGCGTACAAAGCACGCCCATATTGCCTTGGAAAAAAAAAGTCAGGGTCCTCAGGCCGCATGTTAGAGTCAAGACAATCGCTCTTTCGTTACAATGCCGTGCATTGTAATCAGAAAGTGCTAATCACTCTGGTTACAATCAGAACCGCAAAAATTAGAAAGAGGCTCGATCCCGACGTGCTTCCATATCATGTTCTAAACCTCCGTGGTACGGCGCCTTTCCGCGATGCCACGGCTCTCCTGAGCCAATAAAGATGATGATTATTATGATTATTATTATTATTATTATTATTATTATTATTAACAGATGCTTTTCTCGCTGTATTTTTAGCAGATCTGCACGCGTCCGATGATTTTCGTCAGACAGTATCCCGTATCGCACGCAAATACAATTCATTCTTACAAACCTGGTTAGTTCTCTTAAGACTGCCACGTTCCGAATAAATAGAAAATCAAAATCGTATAACTGTGCAAACGATTGAAGCTCTTAACAGACGGCATACTAGTCATTCCGTGTGCTTTCGTCGTGCGTATGTCGTCTGCAACAAGCATCTTGAGACGTCTCGAGTACCGGAAGTTGTCGTTGCAAATATTTCATCAGAAACAGCCGATTCTCGGTCAACTTCTGCCATGGACTGGTGAGTGCAAAATCTAGGCTTCATTTATCTATTGTTTAGACGTTCTTTCGGAGCGAAATGCAGTCCCATGTATTCGTCCATGACAACGCACCTAGCAACGGTTTGTTTGGAGCGGTGGTCAATGGACCTTTTTCACATACCGACGGCACCAGGCGGTGGCTGCACGAACTAAAAATCGAGGAAGGGACCTACCTGCGCTACCAGTCGATAATGGGAGCTACGCTACCAGTTTCTTCGTTCTCTGAGCAGCAGGGCGTGCCCAACGCGCCGTCCAAGTGGGGCATCCGTGGCGTCCACTTAAACGTCGTGTTATTCTTTCCGTCCGCTTTCTTTTTTTGCGTAACACAATTATATGTATGCTGCAATTACGTTTTCTACTCGCTGATCCACAGCCTCCTTCCGAATTTCCTCGATTTTTCGTGCACACTTCCGCCGCTTGGCATCGGGCGCTCGCGCGTGCGCAGAACGCTTCTCGGAAAAGGTCCATTGATTGACCACTAGCGCCGCCACCGTGGCCACAGTAGCTGCATGAAAGTAGTGAGCGGCAGGAGTATGCAGGCCTCGTGCAAAATGAACGAGCGTGGTGTGCGGTTGTTTAACACGTTGGAGCTTTGTTTTATTTCTGGTTTACGCGAGTTGGACCAAAAAGAGAATTGCCACTTAGGCTGGAACGAGTGGAAACGGTGCGATGTTTTCTGTGAAATGAGCGAAAAAACCGCGAGAAATTGACTGTAGGTTGCGGTGTGGAAGACGTAGTGTCGATGAGAGCATCTGTCAAATGCTCATGGAAACAACCCACAAAATATCTTCTTGTGACGATTCCGCTCCGAGACAACGAACCGAGCAGCGGGTTCGGACGCTGTGCCAGCGTTTCAAGCGATGCCGGACTCGAGCAAAGTTATTGCGAAGTTGGAGGGTGGAGGAGACGGCGAAAAGGCATGAGACTGGACGGGCCACCTGAAGTTCGGACGACCTACAGCGAACGGTAACTTGCGTGGTCTCTGACAGAATAAGAAAGGCAGGGAGGAGTTTCAGTTGTGCCGCCTCCAGCGCGATAACAACAAAAACAAGGTAAACAACAACAAAACAAAAGGCGGCTTCCTGTTGCCATATCCATTTCCGATTGCCGGGTGTGTGTTCTCGTCTGGGGCTCGGGTAATGACGAGCGGGCATTATTCGAGTTTGCCTCTGATGATCGAGCTCGTTACGAGCTAACATTAACATGTACCCGTAAGTGCCATCGAGCTTGCGAGTGCTCCCAGGTCTTGTAACTGCAGGACAGAAAGATAGCAAGACCTATAGTCGGTGACAGGTCAAGAACGAAGTGGAAGCTCCTCCCACCCCTTTCCACTTTTGTAGGGCGAGACGTTGGAGAGGAGGCGACCTCCTCTCCACCGTCCGCTCCGCTCAAGTGGAAAGGGGTGGGAGGAGCTTCCACTTCGTTCTTGACCTCACCGACTATAGGATGTTTGGTTTTTTGCGGAACACTGACCAGTCTGTCCTGTACTTTCCGGGCACTGCGTGTGCGTTGCAGGGTTAGTTACTTTTGAACAGTATATTTTTGTCGTAATTTACAATTGCTCAGGATTATGAAGCGCACATATCCCCGCATTAATAGACCCAGCTAAAAGGACTACAAGGCCGTCATTAGTTGGAAACTTCATACGTTGGAAAAATAAATATGATATATGCTATTAAAACCTCTTGGCCTGTCAGACTCCGCGTCCTATTTTGTCAATGAAATGCTCATTGACATATGTCACACTATGTCTAGCAACGTTTCATTGTTACGGCTGTGTCTCATCAACAAGATAAGCTCGCATCGCTGTCCATGTACCACGGGCATGACGGCAAAGGTTTGTCACGCGGGAAACAAAACAAAATCACTTTGAGACTTGGTTCACAACCACGTGGTGTATCCGTAAGCCCATTACCAGGCATTTCGGCGGAATATGGCCTATGCACAGCAGCAACAGATGCACTCCGACACATGAATGAAATCCCATGTACAAGAACGCATTCATTTCGAATTCGGAATTTATTTAGGCAATGAGGTGTCTGGATGAGAGGGAACCGGAAGTCGGCAACAATGGGTGTGTAGCTGCTGTCAAAATCAATGTGCTACGTTTGTGTCGTTTCTTATATAAAAAAAAACAAAAAACACTTCATTGGTTATCATTGTTTTTGGTTTTTGCATTCACAGGTACGTTTTTAGTGTTCATCCTATCCAGGAAAAAAGGCCCAAGGACCTGCCAGACCTGCAGTGAACAGCTGACATGAACTGCTCATAGTGCAAAGTGTGCAACGCACACCAAATGCAAAGTGACGCCTCATAGCGCTCTCTGCCGGCACCGGCAACTCGAACTGGTGCAAGCCACCACCCAATTTAGGTTCAGCCACATGCATTCATCCATTCATTTTTCAGGCGCAGTGAAGTTTTTATTAGATGTCTCAGTGGCTTCATGCTCCTCTACCGTGCACCGTACTGATTTTGGGGAAATTGTAGATTGGGAGATGCAATTAGTCGGTGCAGTGGAGGCATGGCCACAGTCACGCCCCTTAGAGATCTAGGTGTGCGCCTACTTTTGGAAAATGTTTCCACTCAAAGTCTCGTCGCTAAAGCCGCTCATAGATCATACACGAGGTCGTCCTAATTTTTAATAGACTCTACCTTCGGTTCGTCATAGAGCTTCGGGCTTTGGCTGCCACTCGGTGAAAATGCATCCGGCTCGTTAGGCTGGACTAGGAAGCTTCTTGGTGTTGCGCGTAGAACCGCCGATGTACAGACTCGCCCAGTGAAGCGTGCACACTTGCTCGCTTACAGAAAAACACGGGGACGCAAAACTGAACGACGAGAACAACACAGATTCCAATCTCGGAAATGAGCATCGCGCGCACGTTTAAATTAGCCCAACATCCATGTTCACAAATGGGTCGCCCGTCGCACCCGAGCAAGGGCTAGCGCAGCAGCGCTAGTGTGCATGTGCGCCGGATGGTTTGGCTGGTTCCACCGCTGGGAGGCAGGCATGTATGATTTGTTTTCCTTGTTCATACATATTTAAAAGATATTTTTCTGTATTTTCCATCTTTCTCGCTCAGCAAAAGCCACTTCTTTTAAAGAATAACTACGGTTTACCAAGTGATGCACGTTATATTGCCTGCATGAAAAAAAATTACGACGGTTTTTGCTGACTCTGCCAATCACGAGATGGTTACTGGTGACGTCATTGGCCCCTCATTTTCAACACACTGTTGCCACCGGGCTGTTTTAGCCCAGTCGAATTTTCAACACACTGTTGCCACCGAGCTGTTTTAGCCCAGTCAAATTATAATATCATGTGCTATTTCCTGGCCACTGCTTGTTTCCCAGGTAGCCCAAACCACTAATGAGGTAACAATTACATAAATAGGGCAGAGGCTCGCAAGTCATTGGGGGGCCCCTTTCAGGAGAGATGTCCGGCCCGTCGCGTCCTGTCCTGCCAAAGTTACTCTGTCTATTTCGTGAACTCTTTCCGTTACAGTGTGTCACACTCTTTTCAGGAAGATTACGTAAACAGTCGAGTCCGCAGGCCTTGTGGTGTGTAGACACCGGGCTCCTGGGAAAACAAGCTGGACAGAGTGCCCTCTGTAACTCGATCTCACCAATACCCGCGGACGACTTTCCCAGGCTCCGCAGTTGAAGCAAGGGCTCTCTTTACTTCCGAATAGCTGCAGAAAATTGTTCGCAAGTATAGAGATGGAGTACCGGCATTTTCTTGCCTCCAGCATGGCCAAGCTGGGTCATACGACCCTAGGAGCGATGGAACTGGAAGGAATAGCTGCAAGTGTATAACTGCCGTGTCTCCCTCGTTGCAGAACTGTTGAGGGACCCTTCAGACGAATGGCCGAGCAGGAAAGGCTCGGCTCCCAGGAAACGATGAAGAACGGTGCATCGATGACCCGAAGAAAAGGCTTGTGCAGGAATTCTTGCAACCGACAGGCCACCAGACATATAGAAAAACTAAAATGGGACGGTGATTCCTGTAATGGACCGGTTGCCGAGGTACCTGAGCACCAAAGAGGATGCTGGGAATGTAGGTAGCACGTGCTGGCGGCTGTGCAACCATGCTCGCAGCACGCTCCTCGGTGCTCAAGTAAAGGCTTGCTCGCACATTTCTGTTTGGGGGTGCTCAACTTTCATTGTAACCTCTTGTAACTGCTTACGATGGTAGAAGACTTTGATGCCACCTAGCGGGTAGTCTCGGAACACTCCTGGTCGGGATACAATGCGGAGTGCAAGTTCGTCTGCTTTTTGCGAAGGGGTTGCAACGAGTTTGAATAAACGAAAAGCGCCGAAAAAATACAGGGACACAGACGAAGAGAAATAGGACAAGGCGCAGTCTCAACTGAAGTTTATTGAAAATTCACATATTATATAGCCACGAAAACCTTGTTTACCCTATCTGCTCAGCCTGCGTTTCAAAAATTCAAACTCATTTGTAGATAATGATATGGACGTGTCACTTATACATTTCTTCTCCCTGTTCCTAATTTCAAATGCCTCATGTAGTTCTCGCGACACTTTATCTTTGTACCTAGGCAAAATCTTAGTGTCATTGAAGGCCGGGGTGCACGAGCATCTATCACAATGAATTGCAAGGTGCCCTGAAGGCGCCATTCAAACTTCAGTTGAGTGTGCGCCTTGTCCTGTTCCCTTCGTCTGTGTCCCTGTATTTTTTCGGCGCTTTTTGTTTGCAATGAACCAACTGGCCCAAATCTCCACTTTACTGATGTCTGAATGCCGAGCTTCTATTGGCTGATTGGAAAAAATAGGCGGTTGACCTCTAGGCATCTAGCATTGAGGTCTATCCACTATCCTTTCAATAAAAGCCGCTCCAGCACAAGAAGCAGATGACTTGCTCCCTGCGCTATAATGAAGATTTTGCAGTACTTGCGACATCTATGCACTATGCATAACACACTGTCGCTTAAAATGTTGGCGATGTTATTTCAGGCCCATGGTGAAAAGGTACTGCGTAAAACGATACATGCATGTCGGAAGTGTTCCCAAACTTCCCGACAGGTGGTGCCAATGTGTTCTCGTAAGCAGTTGCGAAGGGTATAAACGGTGTCGAGTGCACTCAAAAGCAAACATATGAACCAGCTTTAATTTTGTAAAAGGTCTATTGTTGCATATGCAAAATCAATTTCATTGAAACTGGGATAAAAAAAAAAAAAGACATGTCTAGCGTAATTTTAATATGCTTGTGTCTGCATTGGAGAACTGGGTCAGAGCCACTGTTTTAATTGTGTTGGTTGTTATGAAAGTCTGTTGAGTAGAAACTGTTGTTTTAATTGTGTTGGTTGTTATGAAAGTCTGTTGACTAGAATGATAATCACTTGTTACCGCGGGTGTCCTTGTTATTTTTTATTCTAAGCTTTCCTCGTGAAATGCTGGCCTACCTCTAGCCATAGTTTGTTAGTGATGCAATTTGGTGAATTAGTTGTTTTATGCTTAAGACTGTTTTTGTAACTGTGTGGTAATGTGTTATGTTGATTGTTTAGAGTCCTTGGTTTCCTTTTGTTTGTGTTTACTACTGTGCAATGTTAAGGGTAATCGTGTGAAATCTGTTTAACTTTTGCTTTCCACCTGTGACACTAAAACACGAAACGGAGGCAAAGAAGCAGAACAAACAACGTCCCGGTGGGTTTTAGTATCTCGCATAACGACCGTCTCGCCTACCCAGTAAGGTCCCCGAACATCCCCGCCTCTCCTTTTCCCTTTCGTCACGCAGACCGGAGAGAGACGCCGCTCGCCGAGCTGGCGGGGCCCTTCGGGTGTGGGGAGTGCGACGCCCTGTTCTCATCCCGAGACCACCTGGACAGGCACCGCAAGACGGCGCACCGCAAGGGGAGGGGCGGCACCAGTGCCGCCACTGTCCCTACTCCAGCAACCGCAAGCACAGCATGGTGGCTCACGAAAGGACCCACACGGGCGAGACGCCGTTCGTCTGCCCCACGTGCGGCAAGGCCTTCACCCAGCAGGGCCACCTGGCCACGCACCGCCGAGTGCACTCTGGCGAGCGTCCGTACGTGTGTTCCGAGTGCGGCAAAAGGTTCACCCAGAACAGCGCCCTCATGCGGCACGTGCGGATGCACTCGGGCGCCAGGCTGCATGTGTGCCACGTGTGCGGTTACAGGGCGTCGACCCGGGCAGCCTGAGGAAGCACGTGATTGCAGCGCACTCCATGGAGTAGTACCCCCCACGTGCAAACGCTGCGGCAAGGTGTTTGTGTTCCCGTGCGAGCTCGGTGCCCACCTGGCCAGGAAGCACGCCGGCAAAGACCTACAGTAGCGACGTCGCAAACCCGCCGTGCCCCTAGTCTCATTGGGTTCGGCTCTGGCAAACGTTTTACTAGAGGTGTGCGAATAATGATAATTCGGCTCGAACCGAATATTGCCGAATTGCAAACTACTTTCCATCGAAACAATTAGTCAGTCAAGGCCTCTCGATGCATAGGCTCGAATTCAATTCAGCAGAGACCTGTGCGAGCTATGTCGTCACATGGACAGTGTTTTTAAATAAACACAGATTTTTTTCTAGCAGTAAATTCAAAGTGTCGAGTTATTTGAAATATGAAATACTTGAAAATTAAAAGTGTAATTGAATTATGTGGTAAATCAGTATTCAATTCGAATTCGAAACTTGGATATCCCTACTTTTAATGTAAATTTAGGCTGGTTTGACTATGCCACCTAGGGGAAAAGGGGACACAATATTTATCGGGTGTAATGCTTCACATTATTGTTAATGTGACGCAATACGCATGATAAATATTGTGCCCACTTCTCCGGCAGACGGCGGGCCAGGAGTATGAATGAATCATTAAAACTGTTTGATTTTATATTCCATCAAACTTACAACTGTACTGCATTATAATTATTTTTCCCCAAGGGTTTGAAATTTTAGTGTCGAAGTCGGCCAACACTGTTCGAAATTTCAGCTTGGTCTAACATTGCCACATATTTTAAGGTTTGTCAAACCTCAAGGTTTGAGAAATGCCTGCGACATTCTTAGCAAGAGGGGCTAGCTTTAGATTGGATTTTTAGCAACTGCAAGGGAGCCAAGGTTGCCCCTGCGTGGTTACAAAGGGGATGGGGGTTAGATGAATGCTGTCTTCACCATGTCATAATCTCTTTTTGTTTGGCTGAGATTAGATGAGGAGATAACCGTCAGGTGAGCTGACTAGTGATCTCGTATCTGTTGACTAATTATTGGTTTGAATTAAATTAAACTACATCAGTTTGATTTAAATCAGATTAATTATAATTCTTAAACAGATTTATTCCATTGAAATCAGATGAATTGTATTTTTAATAATTGTAGCTAGGGTAAGTGAGTCATATTACTAGATGTATTTTTATACGTGGCAGATGGTCAACTCCTCCGATCGCTGAAAACAATATGGAAAAAGGATTTACTGTAAATTTAAAGCAGTCTAATTACAGTCTAAGCTCGTCATAACAGACCTTGATTTTGACCAAGATTTTGGTCTGTTGTAAGAGGAGTATGTTGTATGAAGATACGAAGTTTAGTCAATGGTATGTTGAGGAAAACCAACCGAACTTCACAAATCGGTATGCTATATCCAAATGTCTGTTGTAGCCAGGTCTGTTGTAATGAGCTTAGTCTGTAACAACCTTTTATTCTTGTAAGCCTTGCCATGCTACAAAAAAAAGCTTTCTTTACTTTTCCTTTTGCGTTTTGATTTGCTTGTAAATAGCACATTACAGTACTTGACCAACGAAGCAGAAGGTACAAAGGCCGTCTTTGGTTCATGTTTAGGAGATTCATATGTAAATATTGCTTGATTATTCTTTATAAATAAATGCCCACAGCAAGTGTAAAATAATAAACAAATGGCAAAAAAATATTTGGGGAGATTTTTTTGCTGGAAAGATTTGACCTAAGTCATAATAAAACTCCATTGTTATGTGGTACGACAAGGGGTTTGGGCCAGTTGGTTCAAGGTCTTAAAACATATAAAAGCGCCAAAAACAAGAAGGACGAAGGCGAGGCAGAAACAAACACAAGGTGCATTATTCTCGCCGTTCACTGTTGTATTGATGCTCCTGTTTACTGGTGTTGCGTGATGTTAAGATTCTTGCTAGATATAAAGATAAAACAAGCAGAGAACTGCAGGAGGCATTCGAAATTCGGGATAAGGTTAAAGATTGTGTTAGTGAGGCGTCGATCGCCCTTTGAAACAAAGAGTTTGATTTTGTCAAAAATGCTGTACGCCGATGTTATGATTAGTGATGGACCGAATCTGCCGAACTTCAAATTCGGCAAAGTTTGGCACATGCTAAACATTTAAAGGAAATTTTGGCAAAGATTCAGCAAAAATTTGGTAAACGTCTGCGCACGCGCAAGAACGCGAAAAGATGTACGCCGTGCAGTCATGCAGTTATATCGTACACTGTAATCAACGTTACTAAAACACTACGTTGGGAAACTCGCCCTTGAAACCTGGACTGCTCGCGTCCATTGAGAACGAACTAAATACGATAACAGCGCCGCACTTTAGCCACAAGTGAAAACATGAAAGTCGATTTATATAGCTACTGCGAAATGGCACTGCGAGATAACACCACCGGGTCTTGCATGACTCAACCTGAGCCGGAGTCAGAGTACCGAAACTACAAGGCTCAATAGCACATAGATGGCAGCTCAATTTTTTTTTTTCGTTTCTGTGGTCATTGTGAGCATTTAGATAGCATGTGTTTTTCGTAAAAACAAACGGGAAAAGTTTTTTTGTAGGAGCTTTTATTGGAGATTAGTACAGAATGTCAGGCACGTGATGTTTTCTAAAATCTTGAGTTTACAAGGTTTTGCCGCACAATTAATATTGTTTTTATACAACCATGTCTCACAGGTGATTTCAGGTAGCGCGTCCCGACCTCGGCGTGTCCTAACTTCGGTGGCAATTCACGGCGTGTGTGCTTGGGGAGGCGGGAGTCGGCATCCCTGAAACCCTTCCACCATATATGTTTCAGTGCCAAAATGGCTGATTAAAGCCAAAATTGAACAGTCGCAGCGGACACTATCGAATGCAGTACTCCCAAGTGGCCACTGGGGAGAACTAGCTGCGTTGCGATTGCCATTAGTTTGGTTCTCGAGTATGGATCGGTGCCACTTATTCGGAGCAGGCTCTATGGCAGTTTCCCAACTGAGTTCTTCTGGCAACGTTGAGTGTAGTACTACCAGCGGTTACGGCGAGGTGTGGAGTAGGCGACATGGTAACTGTGTGTTTGTCAGCCTTTTTGAGTGTGGCTCTCTTCAATATGTTCTGCCTCAAGAACAGAAGATTGACCAGGAATTCACGCAGTCCACTGTGCAAGTGACAAATGATGGGACACATTGTGGATGACGCGATTTTCATTTGATCTTTCCAGTGATGCAACGAGGTAGTTGCAGCATTGACTGACAAGTGCTTTAAAGCAGTCCTATCAATTATGGCAACCCTGTTTGCAGCTCACAAGGAGTTTGTGCCAAAACAAAATATAATTGCTTTTTTATTAGCATTATTTTGCAGTTTTAATTCAAATAAAGCTAAACACAGGACTATCATGCTCAACGTTGCACATCGAACATTCCTGTCTTTTCCCATCTTTCTAAAAGTCCGTGTTTCTCCTAACATCAGAAATCAGCATTTTAGAAGTGACAAACGAGATGTTGCAAATATGGGACGCACAGTTTCATGCAAAGCTAGGCGTCAGTGACGCTGAATCGAAAAACGTGCATATTTACAATAATATTGTTATCTCTTCTGGTGGAGGCTCAGCAGCTGTTGCATTCCCTACTGAAAATGGGAGGCCGTTTCCACTGTGGAGCGCAAGTTTGTCTGCTTTTTTGCCGGAGTTGGGGTGACGTTATAACACCGAAGCTCTGATTGGCTCCGATTGAAGGATAGTGAGTAGACCTCAAAGCAAGCTGCCTTGAGGTCAACCCGCTATCCTTTCAATCAGAGCCTATCGGAGCTCGGCGCTCTAAAGTCTTCACAACCCCTGCAAAAGCAGACAAACTTGCGCTCTGCATAGAAATTCCGAGCCAAACCCAATGAGCGTGAGAGTGTAAGTAGCACCAATGAGCAAAACTGTCACCTCACTCATTGGTGCTATTAGAAATCCTGCAGAGAAGCCACACTACGGGAAGGTACATAAAATTTCACAAGAGAAGCCAACTTTGGGGGGCAACACATAGCACCAATGTGCACCGTTATATCATTGGTATCAATGTGCGGAGAGTTCACATTGCAAATTACGACCAATGGTGTCATGTGGCAGGGCATGTGGCGAATATCGAAGATATTTGCAAACCGTGTATTGCAGAGAAACTCGGTGACATATGTGCGACATTGATTTCGTACAATTCCAAAACTAAACCGAAAAAGAAAAAAATGGAAATTATTTATTTTAGAAATTGTAAAAGTGATAGACCAGAAATTGTCAACAAATATCTCCAAGCTGGTTCCTTTTATTGATTGTTTACTACTACTACTACTACTACTACTACTACCATTACCGGTTTAAATTGCTTCAGCCATCCATACCGGTATTCTTCAAAATTGCAATGGAACATGGAGAGTAAATGTTTAATTCAAAGTTTATTCTTGAATTTTATTTAATCAGTCATTGTTTAGTTGTATTCTCTCGAACCTGCCCAAGCCGACAGTGGCCAATGTCCAATGGTTGGCCAATGCTTGGTTGGTTGGTTGGACAAACGTTATTTAGATGGGGTGTGTGTCATTCAGCCTTGTGGTTGGGTCCCCTAGTCCAGGGCTCCGCAGGCCTGAGCCACTCGCCTAGCTCGATCGAGCAGTGCGAGCTGCAGATAGGGCTGTGAGGCGAGCAGGGCGGCCTCCCAAGATGAATGCTATGGATTGGGAATGGGCCGGATCCCCACCCCGACCGGAGTGGGGCAGGCCCAGGTGCAGTGGTAAAGGGTGGGTTTGGGGGAGCGACAGCTCGGGCATTCACACCTGTACCTGTCGGGGGAAGAAGCGGTGGGGGTGCAGGAGGTTAGGGAAGGAGAGGGTTTGGAGTTTCCTCCAGTCTGTCGCGTCTTGTCGGGCTAAGGATTTGTGAGGAGGGGTACGTTCCGTGTGACATGCGGTAGTACTCAGTGACCAGGGTGTACGTATCTATGGGCAGGTTAGGTGGGTTGCGAGTCGAGTCCCTCGCATGGTCATCAAGAGGCCGGCCATGCCATCCCTCCTGAGGCAATGCCCGGAGAGTCGCGTCTTGGGCTAAGGCATCTGCCGCCTCGTTTGTATTGTATTGACCCCCGCCAGCAATGCCGCCGCATTGCATGACCGGGGGTTCCATACCATGCGGACCAGCGGTAGTTTGTTGTGGTCTAATGGGGAAAGAATTTGTTTGCTCCTGGGAAAGAGCAGACCTCCAGCCCAGGCCCGGCACGCAGCCTGTGAGTCGGTCAAGATGGTGGCCGTGGTTGTGTCTGGATCAAAGTTTGGGTTGTCATGTGTGGTCGATATAGCCAGTGCTATCGTGGTCTCCTCAGCCTCCGCACAGGTGGCAGAGCCACAGAGCGAGGCGACGGTTCCGTGTGCAGCCATCCGAGTCGCACACTGCGATGCAGCGACAGCCCAAGGGAGAGGTGTACGACGCCTTGTCCGTGTACAGGGCGTCCAGGTTGGCCAATGCTTGAAAGTCTGCTGGACGTCCAAGGATGGGAAGTCCAGTGAACTTCCAACACTGCCGTTCCATGTTGTTGGCCTTTTGACCAAGTTTTTTTTTGTGTGACATACATACCAAATTGAAACTCGCTTAAAAATTGCAAGAACTCAGACATGCCGTATCTTACTTTTTTTATTTTTTTATAGAAAACTCGACGCAACTTTATTTAGACAAAAATAATAATAATAAACCTGTATTACGTTTTTGTAGGTACTTAAAAACAATTTTGCGAGATTTTTTTTTTGTTAGGTATTTTTTATGTGTGGGGTCTCACGTTTTACGACAATAAAAAACAAAAGGTCCCGTGAAAAAGTTCGCCAAAACTTTTCTGCACATCCAACACACGGAAAGCGAGCCCGATGAGGGCGCCAGGGCGACCTTATCGCGGATCGAGTAACAGGGCCTTAGGATCGAGACATCGAGGCCGCCGGCCGCCGCGACCACGGAGAAAAGGCGAACGTCGAGATCATTGAAGCACCACCTGAAAAGAACCGAAACTTTGGATGCCGTGCCTTCGAGCCTCGGACCCTGTGCTAGGACCCTTGGAGTCGGACGTCTCGATACCACTCGAATACCACACCACCACCATCCGCACTCCGCACCATCGTCATACCGCACCGCATACCGTTATCCGCACAAAGAAAGAATCCTGGGAAGAGTGATAATTATATAATATTCATGTGTTATGTAACAGTATATGGCATAATCTGAAACATTCATCACGTTAATCTTATCTGAACTTCTCAAGTGTGTATGATTTATTAGAATTATTTTATTTTTATATGTGACCGTTGGCCGAATTGCATCCATTGTATCAGTGCGCCAGACTCCGTACGCGGGCACGCCAGCGTTCTAGTGGTTGCGTCGCGGCGGCAGTTTTGTTCCTTTTCGAAGTCAAACAGCTTTTCAGGCGTTGTTCTTTCGTTGCTTTGTCGAAAACAAGCCGAACCGTGGGCCGGATACAGTGACAGTTGATTGAAACCTACGCATCGAAAGCGCAGATATTGCACGCCGATGGAGATCGGAGGTGAAGAGAGCACACGCTTCCCCTGTCGTAAATCTGGTAAGTACCTCGACTATGTTTTCGATTTATTCTGATCTTTCACGTAGCCCCATTGCCTGGAAAGCGATGCTGTAATGTGCGAACTATACACAAGACAAGGGAGAACCAGTAAAGTAAGCGATCGCATCTTTTCGTTCAAAAGCAACCTCTACTGAAGTATTTCGAGTGCTGGAACACGAAACGTGCTATGTTCGGCTCTACGCTTCTTGTAAGAACAGACGTGCTAAAACTTACTGGAAATTGCGCGAAATAGCAAGCTTATTACAAACTCCATTAAAAAAAACAAAAAAAAACCGACGTGGAGATTTTAATTGCAAATGTGCCTGTTACGAAGCTCGCGTATTCCTTGAATTTGGGAGGAGCGCAGGTCGGGGTGGGAGGGTTAGTGTTGGGTATGCGTTTCCAGTGCTCCGTCGACGTCACGCTAGCCACAGCGAAAAGAAAACGCGTGGAGATTTAACTGCAATGTGCCTTTACGAAGCCGCGTATTCTGAATGTTCCAGAGGAGCCCATTCTCAAGTCGTGTGCTAATACTGGGATGGGTCTC
This sequence comes from Ixodes ricinus, assembly GCA_037355805.1. Lineage (NCBI taxonomy): Eukaryota > Metazoa > Arthropoda > Arachnida > Ixodida > Ixodidae > Ixodes > Ixodes ricinus. Next base: position 94,406 of record JAZHYW010038399.1, read on the forward strand.
TGCGAAGCTCTCGCTTCATGCGAGTTCGCAAGTTGTTGCATGCTTCCTGCGTTTCCTCTAGTGATGGGCCGAACTTTTGCCGAATCTTGGGATTCGGCAATGCCGAACTTTCGCCGAACTTATCTAAAGAGTCGGCAAAAATACATTGTTACCAGACTTAACGTTGATATTTTGTTTTGTCTTGCGAAAAAAGGTTTTATGATGTTTTTTCTTAACTTAAATGCAACATGTAATGCATATTGACTCAGTTATTACTAAATAAGGATAATTCTGTCGATGTTGTTTCTTTGTTTACTGGCAATTTTACACTGACTCCTTGCAGAAATGGCGTGACAACGAGGTTGGGTAGTAACGCGCACAGTCACGAGTCACAATACGAGAGTTTCGGTCTTGGGCCTCATCAGCGCAAGCCTGCAAGTGTGTGTACATTGTTAAAATAAAGGCAATAACACTGCGTGCTTACTTTCTCTGGAAGTCACCGTTTCATGCACAAAGACGAATGCAGCGGTTGCTGAGCCTTCACCTGAAGGGATAACAATATTAGTGTAAATATGCATACTTTTCTATTTGAGCCACTTTATGACAGCTTTCTATAAAAGTGTGTGTCTCATATTCGCAACGTCTCGTTTTTAACCTTTAAAATACCAGGTTCTGATGTTAGGACACATACGGACATTTAGGAAGATGGGAAGAGTTTGGAATGTCGGATGTGCAACGTCGAGCATAATAGCTGTGTGTTTTGTTTTGTACCAATACAGGAAAACCATGAAATAACGCTAATTAAAAAGCAATATTATTTTGTTTTGGCACAAACTACTTGTGAGCTGAAAACAGGATTGTTATAATTGTGGAACAACTGCAAAATGAAAATCATGTCATCCAGAATGTACCGCCTCATTTGTCACTTGCACAGTTGACTGCATAAATTACTGGTCGATCTTCTGTCCTTGAGGCAGAAAATATTCAAGAGAGCCACACTCACAAGGGCTCACGAACGTACATTTACCGTGTTGCCACGGCGTCCATTTGCAATCCATGGCCCCGTCGCATTCTCTCGCGTGCGCAAACATTTGCCAAATTTTCGCCGAGTCTTTGCCGAATTTTCTTTCAAAAGTTCGGTATGTGCTGAACTTTGCCGAATCTGAAGTGTGGCAGATTCAGTCCATCACTAATTTTGAGCTCTTGTTTTTGTTTTTTTTTTGGCAGTTTTTTTGTTTTAATAGCCACAGGCCGTTTGCCCTCAGTAGGAAAAACCCTACCCAATTCCATCTCTTGCCCTTTTCTTTTCTACTCGGGACGCACCGTTTTCCTTTTTGTGAATCTGAGTTACTGTAAACGGCATAATTTTCACACAAAAAGCTGAGCTAAAAGTTCAAACAATGAGTGAAGAGATGCAGGTGTCTATGCTTGACTGGGAACGGTCACGCGTTAATGATACTTGAGTTTAAAAGCCTGAGGAATAAATAAAGAAGGGGTTGTGTTTTAACACTTTCTTCAGTCGAGTGTTTTAAAATGGGGATATAATATGAAAGTTTTGGGTTCTGTGATTTTGTTGACCAGTCTCCCTTCCGCTTTGAATCACATTCTTCTGGTAACGGATTTGGCCGGGGTCCTGGGTTTTGCTGGGGATGATAGAAAGACGGAAGAGAAAAAGAATTACAGTCAAAAAAAGGCGATTAGAAGAGTGGTGGAAATTATATTGGGAAGATTGAATGATACACAACTAACTAGCAGAGCTGGGGACAGGCAGGACGGAGGAAAATTGGAACTCCCTCCTTTGTGGCTCCGGCCCAAAGTCTCAACGCTGTCCCCCAGTGGGTCCGGTGCTGGGGTAACGCCAGCAAGGTTTGACCAGAGGAACTCCCTTGCCAGGGGGAGGAGGCGGCCATGTTTTTAATTTTTTTGCCCTATCCCCGAGAGGTCATCTTGGTGATATCCCATACTGCCTGGGGATATTTAGGAGGAGAAAATTGGTCTTACAAGGGTGGGAGGAATCATAGGTTTGTCTTTATAGACTTAGCCTAGATGGCGCAAGCTATCGCCCGTTAAAAGGGGTATAGTCATTCGCATCCATGTAGCCATCCATTCCTGTTGCCATATCCATTTCTGGTTGACGGGTGTTGTGTGCGTTTTCCTATGGTGCTCGCGCAATGACGAGCGCTTATTCAAGTTTGCCTCTGAATGATCGAGCTTGAGGCAAGCAAACATTAATGCAACATTGTAAAACCCGAGACGTCTCAAGTTTTACAATGTTGAAGGTTCACCAGCTCGCTTGCATCTTCTCTGTAATTTCTAAACATTAATGATTCGACGCTCATCGACTCGTTTTAAACGTATGACCCAACGAACTCAGTAATGTTTAATGAAGAGCAACATTTGCACCCATAAGTGACCTGACCCGAGATGATATAGCTCGCCGCGAGGAGCTACGTCGACATGACCGTGAGTAAACACCCATTCGTACAGTTGCACTTGACTATGCTATGACAAATTGCGATAGCAAGTTCCCGGGACATGCGTGCATCGTATATTGCGCGCAAGGCTGCTCCTTCAATTAATTGCCACGCTTAAATTCATACTTGGCAGCAGGGACGACCCGGTGACTGGCAATTGTAACTCGACGCAAGTTCCCACGACGTAGTTAAATGCTAGCTTCGTATGAACCACGGCTACACGGCAACAAATTCAGTGATTAGTCTGTCGCACGACATATGTTAAGCACGTATGTCCTGGTAGTGTATCGACGTAACTTCATCAAGCGTACTCAAAGTTCAGACAGACTGCTGTGTGAATCTGGCTGTGCCAGCCGAGAAACGGATCGAGCGTGCGAGTGCTTGACGTGTCATGAGATGCGCGATGCCAACGCCTACTCTGGTCACATCTGTGTCCCGCGTCACGTGACCATTCCTTGTCTTCCTCTTGCTACTTTCCCCAGCTTGGTGGCGCCCCCTGAAGGTACTTGATTCTTGCGGAACACTGACCAGTCCTATCCTTTCCGGTCACTGCGTGGGCATTGCAGGGTTAGTTACTTTCGAACAGTATATCTTTGTCGTAATTCACAATTGCCTAGGATTATAAAGCGCACTTATCCCCGCATTAATAAACCCAATTACAACAACTACAAGGTCATCATTAGTTGATAACTTCATATGTTGAAGAAGTAAATATGATTCGCTAATAAAAACCTCTTGGCCCGCCAGGCTCCGCGTCCCCTTTTGTCGATGAAGTGATCATCGACACATATTTCACACTACGTCCAGCAACGTTTTGTTGCTACGGCTGTGTCTTGTTAACAAGACAAGCTCGCATCACCGTCCATGTGCTGCGGGCACGGCAGCACACGGTTCATGACGTGGGAAACAAAAATCACTTTCGAGACTTGGTTTACAACTTCTCACAATTGCATGGTGCATCCTTAAGCACATGACCAGGCGTCTCGGCAGAATATAGCCTACGCACAGCAACAATAAAAGCACTCTAACATAGGAATACAATCCCATACACAAGAACCAGGTCGTTCCGAAACCGAAATCATTTAGGCAATGAGGTGCCCGGATGACAGAAAATCAGAAGTCGCCAAAAGTGGGTGTAGCTGCTAAAGAAAAGCGATGTGCTGCGCCTGTGTCGTTTATTTTATAAAAAAAAAAAAAATTATCGGCCAGTATTGTTTTTTTTTTTGCCTTCACAAGTATGTTTTTAGTGTTCATCCTATCCAGGAAGAAGGCACAAGAACCCGCCAGACCTGCAGCGGACAGCTTACATGAACTGTTCGAAGTGCAAAGTGTGCATAACTGCAGCGAACAGCGTACATGAACTGTTCAAAGTGCAAAGTGCGCAACGCACACGAAATGCAAGGTGATGCACTATAGCGCTCTCTGCCGGCACTGGCGACGCTAGGTGGTGCAAGCTGCAACCCAATTAAAAGGGTCCAGCCGCATGCATTCATCCATTCATTTTTCAGGTGCAGTGAAGTTTTTATTTGATGTTGCAGTGACTTCGTGCTCCACTACCGTGCACCATACTGATTTTAGGGCAATTCTCGATTACAGATGCTATTTGTCGGTGTAGCGGAGGCATGGCCACGGTCACGCCGCTTTGATATCTAGGTGTGCGCCGACTTTGAAAAGTGTTTCCAGCTAGGCACAAACCCTGGAGCGATGGTGTCAACTGCAAATGAGAGCTTAACGAAGGCACGAGTCAATGAAACTATGTTTCAACATAAAAGTGTGACTCTACGACGCACGAGAACAGATCGTGGTTCGGGTATGGCCTTGTCCGCTAAGTGCGAAGTTGGTGGGGAGATCCCGTGATGACCCCGATGACACACCTCGCTACACCGTGGTCGAGTGGATTACAAAGCATAGAGTCTGTCACGGCAGAGCAATGACAGGATCTGGAGCTGTGAGAGACTAGGTCCAGCTACTGCACCACAAGCATTTAATTAGAACTCTGCCCATGGGGACAACAACAATTATGAAGTGCTCTGCTGACGCAGCCAAATGCTGTCTCAGAATTCAGCTGAGGCTCATGTCCTCCGTCGTCCGAGCAGGGGCTCTTTGTAGCCGCTCCGGCAATGCAGTATTGCACCATGCTTGCGTCCAGCACCTGCTCAGCGCAAAGGCCGCAGTGGGTCAAGCTTACGAGGTGTGGCAGAAAAGTAATGAGACTCATCTTGTTTTCACCATCAGTTTCTTTATTTTCACAAATCAAGGTTATCCCCTTGAAGTAGTTCCCTTGGGCAGCTACGCACCGACATAAGTACTGTTTCCATTGTTCCTAGCAGTACTGGAAGGCTTCTGCTGGAATGCCTTTCAGTTCATAGGTTGCACTCTTCTGGATATTATTCAAGGTATGGTAATCCCTCGTTATAAGGAAGTCAGTGGGACGGCAAAAAACTTTGATATAAGCGGTGATTCAACATAAGCGATAGAACACAAAAAAAAACAGTGCCAGCAGCTTTCAAGGTGGACTGGAACACTGCGGAACACTCTGATCGTATATTTAATCAAACAAACCTTTGTTATGAACATCTTGTGGCAGCTTGACCAAGTAAAAAAATAATTAAGTGGAGTTTGCCGATAATTTCATTTAGCGCATCAGTTCTCCTCGAACTGCTCCGGGCATAACAAGAACACTGTCACCGCCGCTGCACTCCAGTTCGTTTAGAAACAGTCGTAGGGTGTTTTGCATCTCCGCAGTCGTCGGCGTTTCCCGAGGTGCCTCTCCAACGTCGCTTTGTGTTTACCCTGGCCGCAAGCAAAGTCTACTATCGCAGCATCTATGGCAGGAGCAACAATGGGAATGTCCGCATTGACAAGCACAAACGAACCAAAGTTATCCTCGGTGGCTTTGCCAACATGTTTTCACACACTCTTGTAGAGATCGTTGCAGCTATGGAAATCGTGCATCGGCTCGGCAAGCACGCTCTCAACAAAATCCAACTTGCGCGAAGCAGTTGGCAAACTTTCATCTCCGGGTTGTGGGTGCTTTCTGCTGCATGAGAAACATCTCAAACCCGTCCAATACGCCTTGCTTGTTCTTCAAAATGATGGACAGTGTCAAACAGCCAATACCGGAATGTTGAATTCTTTGCCGATTTCAGACAGGGGCCGGGCACTTTTCTTAACCTCGCAGACCTAAGCGACTTTCGGTAAACACTCCCAATCTCCCATACGACGCACGTGTGCGTGTAAGGGATTACTGTACCAAAATGGTTCCCTTTCAAGTTGTTTTTGGACCAGGGGTACAAAAATAAGTCACAAAGACTGAGATCAGGCAAAAATGGGGGCTGGGGAACCACAGGAATGCTTTTTCTGTGGTTCTGTGGGTCGTGTGATATGGGGAGTTGTCGTGGTGTAGCATCCAAGTGCATGCAGTGGCTGGTCGCACACGTGCCACCCCCTTCCTGAGCCTTGCGAGGACTTTCCTGCATTGAGATCTGGTGGACAGTAAACCGGCTGAAATATAAGTTGTACTGATTGTTCTTAGCGTGAATCAGGCACGTAGTGGCACATAGCCAGGGGCGGGGGGGGGGGGCAGGCAGGCATGGGGTTTGGGTCCCCCCCCCAAAATCTTCCATTTTGATGGGACCTCCTCTCTCCCCACCCCCTCACACAGCATTCTGTCATGGGCGGCCCCCCCCCCAAACCAAAATCCTGGCTGTGTGCCTGACGTGACTCGATGGTCTGACGCCACAAAAGTTTTCACTCTTTCCACATTGCCGTCTGTTTTTTATTTCAAAGTCTTCCGGCCCGCATGAGGTTCGTCTTCCACTTCTTGTTGGCTCCCTGAAAAGGCCTTGTGCCATTTGAACAGTCATGCCCTGGATAGAGAATGTTCTCCATGTGCCATTTGTAACTTAAGCTTTACACAAAATTTGATGGCACAATGTTGCTCAAAATTTTGCCGGTTAATTTTTGTAACGCACCTCACAAACACAACTTTACTCGAGACTTTCTCGACAATTGCGTAGCAGCTGTAGCAGGTTCCAAGGTATTTATACCTTGTCTGCAGCAGGGGTTAACCTAACTACGACATGAAAGGGAAGCAGCAGCATTGTGGGTTTGCGCACAGTGTTGCCAGTCTCATTACTTTTCTGCCACACCTTGTATATCCTCTTACAACTGCTTTCAAGGGTCCCTCCACTAATTTTTTAACTGGTATATGAAATTTACGCCAAAACGGACCTTATCGAACGTAGGAACACGAAGAAAAGATGTGTTTCTGAAAATTCACATTATTTTGGGGGTTATAGGTGAATTAACATTGCAAAAAGAAGCAAAGCACTCTTGCTCCGTGACATAGTAGAAAATATTCAGTGATTGGAGGGTTTGAGCGAAGCGGCTGGCCAATTAATTGGCTGTGCGTTATGCTAATGGCTGCAGTGCCGATGACGTGCATGCGTCGTCGCCTCGTCGCTAAAGCCACTTGCATCGTCAAAGGTTCAGGCTCCGAACGCAATCGGCATTGCCAATGGACCTGGGCCGTTTATACTTTGGCGTCGGCGAACCCAACGTGCGCCGGCGTTTAAGGATGTTCGTCGTCCACTTCGCCAAGCCCCGTCATAAAATCTAACGCGCTGGTGCCCTCCGTAGCTCGATCGCGCCAATACCCGCGGACAACTTTCCAGAGCCCTGCAATCGAAGCAAGGGCACTCTTCACTTCCAAATAGCTGCAGAAAGTTGTCCGCAAGTATAGAGATAGAGTGTTGATAATGTTTTGCCACCAGCGTGGCCAAGCTGGGTCGTATGACCCTAGGAAAGATGGAACTCAAACAGCTGGAAGTGAATAACTGCCATATCTTTCCTTCGTTGCAGAGCCGTTGAGAAACCCTTCAGATGGACGGCCGAGTGGGAAAGGCTCGGCTTCCAGGAAACAACGGAAGAGCGGTGCATCGACGACCCGAAGGAAGCATTTTTGCGATAATTCGGTGCAACCCATAGACCACGAGAGTCGTAGAAAGACTAAAACAGGACGGCGGTTCCCGTAATAAACCCTTTGCCAAGGTACCCGAGCGCAGAGGAGGATGTTGGCAACACAGGTAGCACGTGCTGGCAGCTGCCTGCACGTGCAGAATGTGCGACCATGCTTGGAGCTTGCTCCTCGGTGCTCGAGTAAAGGCTGGCTCGCATATTTGTGTTGGGGTGTGCTCAACTTTCATTGTAACCTTTCCAACTGCTTACGACGGTAGAAGACACTGATGCCACCTTTTGAATGGCCCCAGAACACTCCTGGTTGGGGTACAATGCAGAGCGCAAGTTTGTCTGCTTATTGCACGGGGGTTGCGATGATGTCTTAATGCCGAGCTCTTATTGGCTGATTGAAAAAATAGGGAGTAGACCTCGAGACATCTGGCATTGAGGTTTACCTGCTATCCTTTCAATAAAAGCCAATCGGAGCTCGGTGTCGTCGTGACGTCACCGCAACTCCTGCACAAGAAGCAGACGATTTGCTCTCCTTATTAGACTGAAGATTTTGCAGTATTTGCGACATCTATGTACTATGCATAAAGGCCCGTTCACACTCTTGCGACCGAGTTCGACGAGTACGACTGAGAGAGACCAGACCGGTTTTTAGGACCGGATGCGCAATACAGCGGAGGTGGTCCTAAGAGATCGCAAGAGGCTTAAAACCGGTCTGGTCTCTCTCGGTCGCAAGAGTGTGAATGGGCCTTAAGACACCGTCGCTTAAAATATTGGCGATGTTTTTTCAGGCCCATGGTGAAAAGGTACTGCATTAAAAGATATACGCATGTCGGAAATGTTTCAAGACTTCCTGACAGACGGTACCAATGTTTTCTCGTAAGCAGTTGCGAAGGGTTGCAACGCAGTCGAGTACACTCGAAACCAAACATGTGAACCAGGCTTAATTTTGCAAAAGGTCTTATTTCTGCGTCTATGCAAAATCAATTTCATTAAAACTAAAATGCAACAAGAAAACAAAAACATGTTTAGCGTAATTTTAATATGCTTGTGTTTTGATTGGTGAAATAGGTGAGAGCCACTGTTGTTTAAATTGTGTTAGTTGTTATGAAAGTCTGTTGTGTAGAATGGTGATTACTAGTTACCGTGTGTGTCCTTGGCTTTTGTATTCGAAGCTTTCCTCGTTAATTGCTCGCGTACCTCTAGTCGTGCTTTGTTTGTGATGCGATTTGGTGAATTTGTTCACTTATGTGTAAGACTGTTTTTGTGACTGTGTGGTGATGTGCAATGTTGATTGTTTAGATTCGTTTGTTTTTGTTTTTTCACTATTCAATGTTGAGGGTGGTCGGACGTAATCAGGCGAAATCTGTTTACTTTTGCTTTCCAGCCATGACTGAAAGAGTTCAAATTGAGTTGTTATTAGTCACTGACATGGTAAGAATGGCAGGGAGGAGCTGCATAAATTATTTTTTTCCCCGAAAGTTTAAAATTTTTGCGCCTCCAGTGCCAGCTTCCTACCTTCGAGGCATTTGGAAGACGCACCACACCATTCTCATTCTCAGTGGCTATGGTGTCTATTATTTTCCGGACATGCTGAAATGTCATCTGGTCAAGCTCTTATTAGTACAGCTCTTAGCCCATAGTCCTTTCCAGGATGTTTTCCGTAAAGATAAAATGTATTTAATTGAATTGAATTGAATCTTCGGTTCTAGAGACTAGCAGCTTGGGACAGGATGCGCAGTTGTTGACCAGCGTCCCTTTGAGCAGCTCGTTGCATAAGTTGTGAACCAAGTGGATGCCGTTCACTGTTTTGCCGAAGAGCTGCTGTACATGTGTTTTGGGGAATCTGGGTGTGGCTGGCCGCTCCTCGCAAAATTTGCAAACTATTGAGGCCGATCAAAAGCAGAATACGTTTTTGTAATGTTTTTTTTTTTTTTCTTTTTTTCATTAGGGTAGTTGGCGTTACAATTGTGCGGTTCCAGCCGAGCATTAAGGCCGCCTCACACACTTGTGACTGGAGAGGCTTAAAGACTGGTTTTGAGCCTCTCTGTGACTGTTTACAACCAGGTGCTCTGCCGCACAGCCGGTCCTAAGCAGTTGCGAGGGGCTTAAAGACCAGTTGTGGTGCGGTCGGTCCCAGCTAAACGCAAGTGTGCGAACCAACGTTTATGCAGTGTTTCACTCTGAAGTCCGACTGCAGCCAACGCTACGTACAATGTGGCCAATCAAGCACCGCCAAAAGCACAATGTCATGGCGGTTATCGTCTTTGGGTTGTTACCAAGAGCAACTAAACGAATGCCGCACAGCGAAGGCGCCGTGATCCAGCGCTTTTTCTGCGCATGATTGGTTCAGCTGGCGATTGCAGACGCACAACGACAACCAGCGCCGCGACGATGCACTTTAGGCGCCGCTTGAGTTGCCCAATCTGAATGTAGCGTCAGACTGCGGTCGGACTTCGAGTGAAGCTGAGTAATAAACCATTCTTAA
>JAZHYW010038403.1:0-12843 GCA_037355805.1 Ixodes ricinus
ATCGGCTATTAGGCGTCGCGTTTCCGAGTGTGAGGCGCCGCCCTCGGGGACAAATGGAAACACAAGAATGCTATGGCTACCCACTAGCGGCACTTCCGATTATTACACGATACCCGCCGTTTCTTTCCTTACAGCCGGAAAGATGGACAAAGGGAAGCGGCAGCAAACTCGTTTTTTTTTTGACCTAATCGTGTCAGCTATCGTCGCAGGTGGCGTCCTGTGACGCGAGGAGCCGCTAAGAAGCGACGCCGGTTAATAGTGAAAAAGATAAACATAAAAAAAAATCTTCCTTTAAACACAAATCATTTTGGTTAAACTTTCACAATCAGAAGACAATTGATTGCTCTTCTAACCCCACCTAATTTTATATTTTTACTTGGACCCTATTAGGGTGAAAGAAACGGCTGTTTAAGCGTCAAAGCGCGCTTTTTCGTGCAACTTCAGCTTGTTTGGGTTTTTTTCTTATTGCAAATTGTTTTATTGGGCGGTTTTCAAATATTTTTTAATGTATGCAAAAAGGGCAGCGAGTAAAAAGTTTTATTCAGTCCCGTGAGCAATTCGATATTTTATTAAAATCACAAAAATTAAAAAAAATAAATATTGTGTATCTTAAATATCTTTAAATTACACGAAACAGCACAAGCCCAACCACATTGTAAGTCGAAAGCCGTGCAAATTTAAGAAAGATATATCGTTTTGTGTTTCTCGATAAGCTGATTTTTCATCAATTATTGAGTGATGCCTAGTTTCACGCTGTTTCTAAAAGTTAAAACCGTGCTCAAGTCATTAAAAATGTTTTCGTCAAATACATTTCAGGAGAGGGCCAAAAAATTGCGGACAAATGCCATGCCTTTATTTTTTCGTTATCGGGGGTGGCCGAGCGCAACGTCTGTTACGTTTGACATGGAATGACCCTTTATTAACACTGTTACCTAATTATTTCACAGCCTTTTGAGAATTACCTAACGATGACACGGCGAGAAACGGAACTGCTTTGGGAGTCTATTTGGGTCCATGTTTCGGGACGTTTGGGGTCTGAAACGCGTTGATGGCTTTCGCTTCTATTCTAGAAGAGCCGCTTGTAAGTGTGAACTGGGTAAGAATCAACTCGCTAAGCGGTGACTGCCACGTCGATTTTTTTTTGCTTGAGCACGCGAGAGCCATGCTCTTAGGACGGGGTTGGGTGGTAATTGGAGCGATCGTTCCTTAGTGTACATATAAAGCAACTTAGTCATCGCCTACATCAAGTGAACACTATGGCTTTTTCTTGTTTATATTTTTATTTTATTTTATTAATTTACTTTCAGAGACCGAAGGCATTACAGAAAAAGTAGGGTAATAATTCAAGAAACAAATGAAAAGCAAACAAGGAAAAAATGAATTAATAATCAGGAACAAGTCAAGAAATACGTGAGTACAAAAACACCAAGACCAAGGCGCAGGCACAATAATGCAGAACAAGTTCCGACGCAATTGACAATGATTCTGTGGGAAATCATTCAATGTAATTTTGCGGCGACTAATAAGGTGCATACTTAAGCGCGGATGAGCAGATAATTATCGGCGTTTTTACAACACTAGGTTTGCGCCCTGATTCACGAGAGGTAACTTTGGTGCTCCCCGCGCTTCTGATGTGCTTCAAGGCGCTCTGAAATTGACTGATTCAGTGGCTTTCGATGACACTCAGAAAGTCTCTCATTGGGAACATGTGTTTATTCGTACCAAAGAAAACTTTAAAATATTGTAGTTGATTATCCGACTTATCGTAATGACGTCCCCTTTGCCTTCTAACTCGCCTGTGCCAACCACCTTAGAGTAGATATCACGCGTTACTTTTTTTTAAATTTGTACTAGCTAAACACTGGACGCCCTTGTATACTGACTCTGTATACTTTCAGTGCGTAGCACGTATCCTCCATTTTAGTTAACTTTTGTTTAAATTGCAAATTACTAATTTCCTCTCTTATTTAAAAAGACGATCAGTTCATGCCCCTGTACTCCTTCATTTGGTGTGTGCCCAAACAACGCCACTTCGCCGAGAGCTGGGGATTGTCCCACCGTTCCGGCGAGAAAATAACATGGCGTCAAATGACAAGTTCGATGTTGTGTCTAAAAAGTAAGGTAGAAGTTCGATGTCGTCGCCTTCTGACATGAACCGTGCCAAAGTTGAGAGTCTGATATTGGGAAGAATTTTTCTTTCATCGATGGAAATAGAAGCAGCGTCGGACTGTCGGCATTGGCGATGTTGGTTTAAGAATTCAGTGACGTCAAGCGCCCACTATGCTTTTCATGCACACCATCAAACTCTTCGAAATCCTCTCTCGATGTCATCTCCCTTTCTCGCCGGAGCGATGGGACAATATGTAAGAAGGAAACACTTTTCACTTGGCTCCTTGCCAAGCGCGTTAATTAGAAATCGTCCGTTACGTGATCAGCCTAGCTTAAAAACACTGTGACGTATATTCGTTTACCTATAAAAAATCTCTTTTTTGTGAGTACACGACAAAGGTAATGGCAGTCTTTCAACATTGGCGCTGTTTGTGAAAGAATGCGGCGACTCCAAGCGTCCCACGGGCTTTTTAATACGCTGTCGAACTTGACGTTTCACGCCCTCTTCTTTTCTCGGCGGATCGATGGGGCAATCCTCGGCTCTCGTCGGAGTGCGGATACTAGTAAGCATCCAAGATGTGCCGCACCTGACATCGAAGCACGATGATGTTTTTGTTTTTTTTTGTGGAACAAATCTCCGTCCTGTGAATACACAATTTGGAGCTTTACCATTAGAGATACATAGTGGCGTGGGGAAGCCGGTTCTCGCAAGCAGTGCTCCGCAAAACTACCTTCAATCCAGCGAAGATTTAGCGCGTCATTTTCCCAAAACTACCGTGCGTACATGTCAACATTGTTATTACAGTTGGCTTTTATTCTGAGAAGGTGGGTAACTCGACAGGCTGGGTTGCGGTCAAGGAGTCGTCTTTGCGACGCAGTTCAACCAGTAGGCCCTGGAATAGCTCAAAAATGTCAAACACGAAGCATATGATGGTGGCTTTAAGTTAGGGGAACAATGTAGTATTCCGAGGTGCGTGAAAGTCTTCTCATACAAAATGTTGAAATAAGTATAAAAAGTATTAAACACGCCATCAGTCAGCTCACGTACAGTAGAAGTAGATTGGGGTTTTATGGCGGAAAAGCAACTAAGGCTATATTGTATATCTTGTGTAAAAGGGGAGGTTGGAAAATAGCGTAATTCCGAGTTAGGCTTCTCGGCGCATCGATAACTTAATTGCCCCAAATGGTATGATATTGCGCCTAAGACTTTCAGAGCGTGATGTTTACATGTTTTTTATTGTCAAAATATAATTTTAGTATATTGTCACGAGTGGTGATCAAAATTACAATAAATAAACAGAAATAAATAAACGTTTAGTAAGCCGAACTTGTGCCGAAAAAAATGAAACAGAATATAAAAAACAGAGCGTCGCGGGCGTTGAACTCGCCGTAACAGCAGAATCGAGCGCTAGGGCGAGACTGAATGCGGCTTGCCAGGCCCTGTTGTACACGTGTGGGCTTCTGGAACTATCGGCGTAGAAGGTTTGGCGCATAGAACATTCTAACCTCGAATCATGAACATGGTTCTCCAATTTACCAGAACATCACATGAGTCAACAAAAATGTGTACCCGCGGCCAGGCATCGAACCCTGGCTTTTTGCGTGGAAGGCAAGCGCAATAAACGTTAGGCCAGGAGCGCGCTGCCTACTTAGACAGCTGCGCTCGCGGCAATAATGCTATTTGTTTATCTTAATTCAGGTGGGTTTAAAATCATATATTTATATTAAAAACAACGTGTTCTGGGGGAGTTTGTTTTAATTAACGACTGCGCAAACGACAATACCGCCGAATGATTTTGTTAGTTGTGATGTTATTGAACATTTCTCCTGTCCCCCACACTCTTCCACATGGCAATGAGGAAACTTCCCGAGCGGAACGACGCCATCCTGCTCATCAGGCATTCGCTCTACCCTGACAACCTCACGATCTGGGCGACGTCCGGGTCGGACAGAGAAAAGCAGGACGACCTACAAGAAGCCATACGCGTGACGCAAGAGTAGTTCAAGAAGGGTGGACCCCAGTGTGCACCGAAGAAGTCCGAGCTTCTCCTTATCAGTTCACGCAGGAAAGGAAAATCTTCCACGGATATCCGGTTCCATTTCGAGGAGGGCAGCAAAGTTCCCGTTGTAGAAACGTTTCAAATCCTTGGCCTCTACCTCAAACAGGATAGCTGATTGACCGACACGATGCGACTGTTGCTAAACTCCCCGGATCAAGTCATGCGCAAAATAAACCGGATCACCAGTCGCAAACATGGACTTAAGGAGGTCGGCCTCAAGCGCATGACTCAGGCGCGCATCCTCGGCCGCATAACGTACGCGGCGCCGTACCTCAAGCTCACGAAGAAAGACACGGAGAAACTATTTAACATCATCAGGAGAGCCTACAACCTGGCGCTGGGACTTCTCATGTACATGTCGACTAAGAAACTGCTTAGTCTAGGGGTCCACAACAAGTACATGGAACTCGCAGAAGCGCAAATCAGAAATCAGCAGATACGACTCTCCACCACGTCAACAGGCAGACACGTGCTGAGAACCCTCAGCTTCGCCATCCCGAAAGAGATGAAGGAAACGACTAAGATCCCCGAGGAAATCTGCGAGAAGAGTCAGGTCAACCCCATCCCAAGCAACATGAACCCGACACTACATACCGGTAGGAGGGTGGCGAGAGCCAAATTCCCTGCAAAAGAATACAGCGGGAAGCTGTACATCAGATACACAGACGCTTTAACGAACCGCACCTCAAACTTAGCGGCGGCATGCATTGTCGGACCGTCGGCGGACCACTGCTCACGGCCTCGCTATGGACGAATCTCCCGGTTGTGGCGGAGGCCATCGCACAAGCTCTCACCACCGCCACCCCGGACTCACCGTCGCTCATCATCTTGACAGACTCTCTCTACGTCGCTACCTCGTCTGAAGAATCTCGCCTCAAGCGCTGAACATGCTTGAAACTGTTGGGCCCAAACTCCCAAGGCCTAACCTCGTCTGGTCGCCCGGTCAGGCAAACGTGGAGGGAAATCCGCGTGCGCACGCTACAGCTCGAGCTGGTATCCTCCGAGCCACCCATCCTTCCACGGCCAGCGGCCTCCATTCAACGAGTCGAGTCCTCGACCCACAAGATGAAGAGGAGGCACACCTCCTTGCCAAACCCGTGCACTCCACGGACCTTCCAGTATATTACAGGGAATACAGAAAAGAGTATCCACCGCCGCTTAATACGTTGAGCCGAGAGGAGACCACAGCTTAGCGACACCTCCAGATAAACACCTACACACCCTTAGCTTTAATTCACGAACTCTTTCCTGAACAATACCCAGCCGAATGCCCCTTTTGTGAAGGTCACCCATCCCTCTAGTACGTTACGTGGGTATGTCCCCTTAACCCCTCCCTTCCCCCCTTCCTCTGCGTGCGAGGCTTTGGAAGTTTCACTGCGCAGCTTCTCCCCCAATGACCAGCTCGCCCTTATCCGGCGTACAAGAGCTTCAGCAGAATGAACTGGAGCCCTGAACTGAGGGCTCCACCCCGATTTTTGCGCTTTCCTAAAGTAACTCAACAAAGTTTGTACCACCACGATGATGGCACATCATGGCGCGAATCTCCAGCACCTTCACTGGGATATGTCTAGTACCCTACGTTACCGCTGCGGCAGAAGCGCTGACTTTGTGATCCCATCTAGCTCGGCACTGAGGTGCGGGTTGGAAAACGTTATCTAAAGCAGTCTGCTAATGTAGTGTCTCAACTACGTTATCGTCGCTCTTTCCCTATTATCCCACGATATAAGCCGGGTTAGTAACTGTGATCTACTCGAGCAAGATTTGCAACACAGCCAACGTAACATAGTTCAACGCTCCCGTCTGAATGTGCCTATACATTGCTGTTTCTCAGGACACATAACGGAGGTCATCACGAGCACAGATTAAACACCAGTGTTACGTCATGGTTATACTCTGTCTCGTGTTCAAGCAGTGATGACGCCTGTTACAGCAGAACCCTTTCGCAGCCCTCGCAACTCTGAGGTGCCATCCATTTGACGAGTACGAGTATTCGACGTGGCATATCCTGAATTTATCGATTACTTCTTGTGTGTACAATACTATTTTTAGAGCGCAGCTCTTAGGCGCCCGTTTCCGGCTTGAGCGGCGTCGCCGTCGCCGTCGCCGTCGGCGTAACCGAGCGGTGCATGATGGGTAAATTTCCCGCTAAATCTAACGGAAAATTTTCCCCGCTAAATCTAGCGGTAAATTTTCTCCGCTAAATCTAGCGAAACATTTTCCCCGCTAAATTTAGGGGAAAATTTTCTCCGCTTAATCTAGCAGAAAATTTTCCTCGCTAAATTTAGCGGAAAATTCCCCCACCTCCTCGAGGTCACGTGACCCCCCCCCCCCGTGCCTTCCCCTCCTCCTCAAGAGCTGCGCTCTAATTCGGCGTTACAGGGAGTTGTAAACGGCTTTCATTTTTTTTCTTTTTCTACCGGCTCTATTCTTTCAATTTCCTCCTTCCTTTCTTTACCTTCCTCTTCCGTCTTCTTTGGCGGAAATGTCCAATCTTGGGTGGTACGAGGAACCCTTTTCTAAAACAGTACTTAGGTATAGTATAGTGCCAGGGCACCACTGATAACACAACGTACTCAGAAAAGCTCCTTTTCTTATATTTCGTTGGCCATCTCCAAGCTGGAGTCCATGGTAGGCGGTGCACTGCAGGTGCCGAATAGGTTTTGCCTCTATATGGCGTCCCTCTCTTCTAAACCGCGATCATAGCAGCCCCCAGAAGAGATCGCCCCTCTCCCACTACTTTTGCAAAGCCAAAGAACTTAAAAGGTTTTTACGGTTTCTTGTAGTTTATGTTGCAAATGACAGTCTACTTTTGTCACAGATTTCTATTCTAAGATCCTTGAGCAAGCAAATGGAAGGAAGTCCAAGGCAAACAACTTGCAGAAGACCTCCTCGTTGAGGTAGTAAATAAAACTGGGAGCACAAAATTACTTAAGTTGACAAGCTTAGGCGAACACCAGGTCTCTGTAACACCGCACCGTAATCTGAATACTTTCCATGGCGTCACCTCTGAGGATGATCTCCTTCAGGGAACCAAAGACGAAATCCTTGAAGGTCAGCGCACGAGTCTTGTTGTAACCTTGGGGCGAATCACCCTACCACGAAACGGAAGAGGGATACAAACTGCCGTGTATTACGTGTGTGCTAGCCGTGTAGAGCGAACATTACCTTTTGATCCCAAACAGCGGCGAACGCAACCCGAGATACGGGGAGGGAATATCCGGGCGACGAGCAACGAAAAAGAGAGCGCCTGGAAGCGACAGGCCCGACGTGGTCGCAGAACAGAAAATATGCTTTTCATAACACCGACGATTGCACCCTAAACAGTTAAATAATTATGTCCTTGAATTATCCCAAATTAACCAGTACATCACAATGGCGACGAGGATAGGATACACGCAACAAACAAGGATACAAACAACTGAACGAGATTGGAACAAAGGAGACAACGGCAACATGAGTGACGCCCCACCTAAGACCTGAAGGATATCTCGCATCAAAAAAGTTAAAGGGTTCCATCATAAAACGGAGTCATGGCCTTTGTACATAAAAAATATCGAGGTGTTCTTCGCGGCGAAACTCATGCCGGATTCAAAGTGAGCCGATGTTGTTCTCTACATCATCGGACGAGAAATGGACGGAATATTACGGACCTTGGCGGAACCTGCCGAACCAAGCACGAAGACCTATATACAAATCGTTCAACTAGTGCAGAACCACATCGACTCGATGCTCAATGAACCGGTTGAACGCTACAAATTTGATCACCGGAAGCAGCTGGAATCCGAAACCATCGAAGACTACGTAGCTTAGCTCAAACACCTTTCACTGTAATGCAACTTCGATGTTTTCCTCAGTGACCGACTTCGAGACAAGCCCATTGACACTATAAGGGACGCAAACATTCTCGAAAAGCTGCTGGCTGAACCGACGCTGACATTCATAACAGCGGTGGATCTAGCCACCTCGTTGGAGTTAGCGAAGAAGTATGCGAAGGAATTGAGGATCGAGGCATAGACTCAACAAGTTGTCAATCGCTTGGCGCAAGGCCGGAAATACGAGACGTCACTTCCAAAAAAGGCAAGCGAAGGAAAAAGAAAATCTCGCACAAACAGCACCTCATATCACCATTGCGGCAAAAACGATCACGATCCTAAAAATTGCTTTGGAGAAAATTCAAAAATGCAGGAAATTCAAAAACTTCACAAACCATGTCACCACACAGAACTCGGGAGACGAAACTCCGTTTTATTTCATTGGCTCAAGCTACCCGAAACCCACCAGAGTAAATGTGGAGATTTGGAACATATCTCTTGAGATGGAGATCGACACGGATTCACCAGTGGCTGTGATTAAACTGGAGACGTTTCAAAAATTTCTTTCAGACTTCCAGTTGAAAGCTTCGGGAATAACGCTGAAGCCGTATACTTGCAAGCCCTACGTTCCAGAGGGAATGGCTCAAGTGGATATTCGGTACAATGAGCATGTCAAGCGTCATGAACTCCAAGCTGCGAAGAATGGGGGACTACCCATTCTGGGAAGGGTATGGATTCAGGACTTGAAAGTGAACTGGAAGGAATTACACAAAGTGTATGCAGAAACCTTAACTCTCTCAAGTGCACTACAGAAACTCAATTTGATAATTCAAAGTATGGGAAAACTGAAGGACAACGCCGTGACAATCTGCACAAATGATGATGCTCAACCGAAGTTTCTCAGTCCAAGTTTAGTTTCATACGCCGTCCGTCAAAATATCGGTGAGGAGCTCGATAGCCTCAAAGCAGAGCACATAATCACTCCTGTGGTGAGGAGTGAGTCGACGACTGCAATCGCTTGAGTGATGACGGCAAATTGACAACTGCTGATATGCGGGGATTACAAAGATACATTCAATCCAGCTTTGAAGCCGGATAGGTTCCCACTACGGAAGACTGAATATCTCTTTGTGAAGATTGCCTATGGAGAGAAGTTCACCAAACTGGAGTGCAGGCAAGCCTACTTCCAGGTTCCCTTTCCGGAAGAATACAAATATCACTATAATCAATACACACAAAGGGCCCTAGCAGGTGAACAAGCGACCACTCGGAAAAACCCCAAAATCAGCGATACTCCAACGCGTAATCAAAGAACTTGTTGGGAACTTGCCGTACACAGGTGCATTTCAGGATGACATCGTGGTAGCTTGCAAGAATGATCAACATCACCTGCGAACCTTGACATCGTACTGCAAAAAGCTCAAAGAAAGTAACCTTCGCTTCGGAAAGGAAAATTGCTGCTTCATGTAGGACTTTATGAAGTAGCTAGGACATGTAGAAAAGCAATCGACACACCAAATCCCAAGGGGGGGGGGGCGACTGGGGGGGGGGGAAGAAATCATAGATGCGAAGACGCCAAAAAAAAAACTTTGAGCAGTTCTGGGAGTCGTGAACTACTGCGGAAAGTTCATCAGCAGCACAGCCGACATCGTACATCAGCTGCATGAACTGCTGCGAAAAGTTAAAAGGTGGCAATGGTCGCAATGACGCTGGAGAGACTTAAACGAAGCTGAAGACGCTACTCACCAAGAGCAGTCTACTAGTGTTCTATGATTCTGTACTTCCTCTGGAACTGCACTGTGACGCATCGAGCCATAGAATTGGTGCAGTACTTCAACACGTACTGCAAAAAAACACACATCGGAGGCCGATTGCCTTCATGTCAAGAACGCTCTGCAAAGGCGAGTCAAGCTACTCTCAGAATGACAAAGAAGCGCTGAGCCTAGTCGAATGCGTAAAGACATTTCAACAGCATTTGTTTGGGCGCCACTTTACACTGTGGGCAGACTACCAACCTCTGGTATTGCTTTTCAATCTCAGTAAGGGAATTAAAGGCATGGTTACATCAAGAATGCAGCGATGGGCGATCATCTTTTCAGAATATGACATCGACATGAAGTATGTGTGAAAGCGAAATGAACTTTGTCGCAGACATGTTGTCTAGGCTTCCAATGACTGACAAGGGCGCTACAAAATTAGAAACTAAAATAATAAAAAAATCAGATGTCTCAATCAAGAAAATGTTTAAGTACTTCCACTAACACATAAGCAGATCAGCAGAGAGACACGAAAGGACACCGTGTCGGCTAAGGTTGTAAGGGTCACCATGGAAGGATGTCCGGAACGAATACATTCCATTGGCCTCAAGATTTACTTCCGACGTAGAACAAAACTAACCGTTAAGCTCCAATGCTTAACCTGGGGAACACGCGTAATCGTACACTCGATGCACCAAAAACGCGCTTTGAACGATTTGCATCAAAGTCATGCGGGGATGACAAAGATGAAGGAACTGGCTCCACACTATGTGCGGTGACCACTTTTGGATCATGACATCGAAGCGGTACACCGTAGTTGTAGGCCCTGCCAGGAAGTGAGCAACGAGGCACCCAAAGTTCCCATTCACCCGTGGGAATACCCAAGAAAGCAATGGCAACGCCTGCCTGCAAAAGTTCGCGCGACCCTTCTAAGGAAGAAATTACTTGGCAATCACTGATGCATACACGAAATGGTTCGATGTAGTGCCCTTAACTTCAACGACTTCGGCAGGCAAAAAAGAGTGTTTTAACACTCTTCGCAATGTATGGGCTGCCTGAAATATTGTGACAGACAATGGTCCACACCTCCGATGAAGCGAATTCCGGGATCTATTTTGTCACAGTTACAATTTCAAATATTAAGCAAATAAATATCTAGTATCTATAAACACTATCAGATACGATGAGATAGGCATTAGTGTTTCAACTTTTTTCCTGCAATCTAGCATAATGTAATATTTTGATACGATAATTATAAAGTTGATACAATTAAAACAGATATATTTAATAAAAATAGCGGTTCTAGCGAAGACCCTGAGAAGCTATCGGCTTCTTCTTCGCGTTGGTATAGTCCTGCTCTCACTTTGTTCTCTTCTTTCACACTTGTAATATTACTCCCCACAAGAAGAAAGGGCGTCTTGCCGTTTTCCAGAAAGAATAATGGTTTGAGCCTTGGAACGCGGACGATCTGCTCTTGCTTAGCGTGTTATTTTTCAGGAAATTCAAAACGCTTCCGGAAAAAAATTTACTTGGGCTGCTTGTCGAACGAGCAGTTATGGGCCTCGATAGCATGGAAGGAGCTTTTGTGCTGGGCCACCGCGTCGTCGTGATGTCAACAGCAGGACCAAGTCGCCAGGGAAGTATGATACGTCGTAGTAAGTTTGCACACATTACAGGGTTTTAGTAGGTAGTACGGTGCAGAAAACGGGCCCTGTTGCCGCTTGCTACATCAATGCTTCGAAGCTCCGGCACGAGATCACACTAGCCAAGCAAAGCTCTAGCGTGCGATCTACTAAAAGTCTATATTGGCGATCCTCTGATTTGCGCGTTCGAAAGAGTGCAAGTTTTAGCGCCTCTTCGGTACATTATGTTTTTTCAGACGCGAAGTCTATGCACGTTGACTCGTCTCGTAATGGCAGAAGGAACTCAATCATGATGAAGGGTTGGCAGCAGAAAGGAAGATAAACGAAAGAATAACGGGTTGTACCGTCGCGCGAAGAGTAATAGGGAAAGGTAACTTATAAATAAACAGCGTCCCTTTTGCGATTGTCAGATGATGTGCACATTTAAATTATATCACATATTGTCACAATCTTCTTTTTCTGAGGGTTGCACGCCGTTGTACGTTTGTGAAATATGGCGCAGAGGAGTAGAATATAAACAGTAACTTTCGAAATAAATGAGGGAGCACTCTCAGACAGGAGATGTTTTGGCGCACTGTGCTTCAAGATAAGTTAGTTCAAAATGAACTCGATGACGTCAAAACTGTCCCAGTCAGAAGTGGCCTTGCAACTGCGTACCAAGTGGCATATTCAATTGCTAATGCTAACCAGCGATTGCCAGCTGGAAGCGGTCCTAGGAGGTTTACTCCAACACGCTGAAACGGGTGGTAGGAGGGTCAGGGGCTGCAGTAGTCCTGCTGATCGCGTGGATGATATTACATGACTCTGGAAAGGGTCACAGGAAGAGACATATCGCTTTATGTTGCGATATCTCTTTTTCGAGAAGAACCGTTCTTCTACGCGGGCGAAGGTGCGAATGGCTTCCAAATGGTCAGAACAGGGTAAGTCATGACGCTATGTGACCACTGTGGTCTGAAGAGGTTTGGAAATTACAATATTCTAAAGTGCACCATGTGGTCAAGCATTTAGTCGATAAAAAATACTGTCGGGCATAGAGTAGAAATCGGACGATGAGCAATTTGTGCCGGAAGTGAGGTCGTCAAAAATAGCTTGGAGAGTGTAATGGTGGCGTTGCCCTCGTGCGACGTATAGTACAGCGAAAACATGAAACAGCGTGGATATTTCATTATCACATGAGGAGTCCGCAGGGTTACATGAATGTCAAGAAATGCAGTCTGCATCATGGTGAAGCTTTTTATATTTCAGGATTACCGTGTAGTCGTACTCCTGGAGACGAAAAGCCCAGCGTTCCAGGTGACCTACAGGATATTTTAGTTGCGAGATCCAGCAAAGCCCGTGCTTATCTGTAATGCTCAAAAAAGCGTGACCGAAAATGCACCAACCAGATTTTTCGATAGGCCTGACGACAGCCAGGAATTCGCAATTAGAGATGGTGGAATTTTCTTCAGCTGGTTTAAGTGTT
>JAZHYW010038405.1:0-21594 GCA_037355805.1 Ixodes ricinus
TGGTTGCGCTATCTCCCCCGGGGCGCGGTGCCACCGGGGCCGAGATGCGCTCCAATAGCAAACCGAAATTTAAAAACCCGTCGAATTTGTACGGTTTTTCAGAAAGCCGTAAAATGCTTCGCGGGCCTTCTATCCTTCTGCAATTGGTTGATTTAGTGCTTTTTGATGATGCTGAGCAATTTTCTAATTGAGACTATGTTCTTCAACCCAATATTAAAAAAGTTAATTACGCTAAAATAATTAACAACTGAATTATCCCGGATTTCAATAATTTTCTTAAATGGGCCCCTGGCGCAAAACCAAAACGACACAAACCTTTTATTTTTGTTGCGATGCGTAGTTTTCGCAATATAAAAGTCGGAGTCATATGCTGACAGGCCACAATGGTGTTCGAAGCACGTCTGCTTAGTACATTAGGTCTGTTCGATTCGGCCAGAAAGTTCTGAACTAGTTCTGTCCGAGTTCAGACGAGTGCAGGAGTCGTGCAGCGGCGGCGCAGAACCAGTGCAGCCGCCGCGCTAGGACTGGCGCTGTAATCGGCTTTCCGAGCGGAAGCGCAGGGTGTCGTCTGCATCTGTTGGCTCTTGTTTCTCCACGCCACGTTGTATGCTACATTTATTTAGTCACGGTTTGATGAGACTATTCGTGTTTCCTTAGTTTTAAAGTATAATATTGAAATCTTTTCTGTGAATATTTTTATTCTAATGTACTAAAAACGTTTTTTGCACGAAATGTGTTTCTGTCTGTATCTTTAACGGCCGTTCGGTTCCTGTCGTTTCCATAAGCGTTCGTGTCCTTTATATTCATTCCAAGTCTCTCGAGTTTCGCATTTCGACGATTGGTTCGCGGCATCAGGATGATCTCGCGTCGGGAGCGGTCACCTCGAAGACGAAGGCCTGACGATAGCGTTTTGGCCAAGACAGTCATCGACCGTAACTTTGGTGTCAAGCTGAAGCGTTTATTCTGATTCTCAAGAAAGACCTGCGTGGAACTACCAAGCCAATTCCGATTCTCGGCGTTTTTCCCAGGCCCGTTAGTGGGCGTCCACAGATACCAGTGGACAGAGCATGCAGTATTATGCTCAGCTACGGGGCATGCGAGGGCCAACGTACTAAATTCCAGACGTCTGCAATGTATCGGAGTCGTTAGAATGCATCCAAGAGCAACTGAAGGTGGGGAATATCAAGAGTGCAATACCTTTTCTGTGTCTGTAAGGAAGAATATTAACCCTGTGGATCCCAACAGAGCATCAAAAAGAAACAATTTACGTGAGACAAGATTTCAACACTTACCACAGGGAGCCAAACCTACGCAAGCAGGTGCCTAAAACGCTTTCAGAATATCATAATCAAGCGAATTCCTACCCTCGGTTATGATCTCAATTCTGCGTCCACCACGGGTACGTTATTATCATAAATGAGAGGAAATGCAACCTCCGTATCGGCGTTATTGTTAAACATCGGAGACATTTGAGCAAGAGCTGGGAAGAATGGCACCGCGAGCAGAGGCAGACGAGGAGTGTCGTCTGCTATTGCCGTCTGTTCTTGTCGTCTGCCACTGCACGGACGCTGAACTGACTCGGAGCCGGTGCAAGATTTTGAGGAACTGGGTTTGAACTCGTTCAGAACTGGGATGAATCGAACGCGCCAGTGCAGCGGCCGTGCAACTTCCGGTTGAATCGAATGCACCAGTTCCTGCACTGCTGAACTAGTTCAGCCAGTTCAGGCGAATCAAGCAGACCTATTATGTAGGCTTCCAACGTGTCTGCAGACGGTTCTTGTATGTCCAATGCGACGGGACCTGGGGTCTAATCCTATAGAGTCGCAGGCCGCGCTTCGGCAGCCTTCTATTCTCCTCTTGTGGGCGCCGCCATCTTGGTGCTCTGTGCAGATCGCGCACGTAACTCCAGAGAGTTGAACGGTTCGAAAATTCTACTTCCTGACCTTCAGACGGGCTGTCAAAAACCACGGGCAATGTCGTTTTTTCTTCTTTTCTTTTACTGATTCGGATTCTTTTAAGAAACCTGGAGGACGTAAAAGCGTTCCAGCGATTTCAAATAAAGCTTCGTCTAACTGGCAACAATAATTTTAAGCGCAAAGATGGCACTCGGCTAGTCTTGGCTGGACACTTGGCGGGCCCAGCCGAGTTGACTTTTGACAGGCCCTCGCCGGAACGCCCGGCGAGGGACATAGAGGATCGACATTAAATCCAATCCAATCCAATCCATTTTCTGGCTGGAGTCAGTGGAGTGTCGTTGCTCCGAAGCGTAGCTCGTTTAATGGCTCCAAGTAACTCCTTTCTTCATTCTCACATTTCGACCGTCTCGCCGCGGCATTTTCAATACGCTTTCTATCATTAGGGGTCGTCCCTAATAATGCTCCATCTGCGAAGAGATCGTGGCTTGTATGTCCTTACGCAAATTATTCGATGAATGTCTACGCTTCCGTGAAATTACATATCGGCAAGGTTTGTTTTTCTTGTAATTACACACACAAACAAACAACAGAAATTACACATCGGCAATCAATAAGAACGTAAACGAACAAATAAAACGTTGGGAACCCCAGCAGAACCCGTGGGCGACAGCTCTGTTAATCACCAGGCAACGCATTCCGAGAAACCGGGATGATAGCGCCGTATAAATAATGATCCTCAACAACTTCTAACGACCTTGGGTGACCTCTGGATAACCTTGAATGAACCCCTCTTGGGCCCGCACGTAAAAAGGGTTGTCGCCCCCAAACCAAAAAAAGAAAAATGTGTTTTTGTTATTTTGCCTTTTGTTTTATTACATATTAGGTGTTGTCTATCCCTAAAGGAAAACAAAAATAAGAGGATGTCGAACGAGGCGGCAAACGCAGAAAAGAAGTTTGTAGGCGAACGTCGTTCCTCCGGCCATTCCCGAATAGTTTGGTGCTTAGGCCCTGACAAAGATGGATGTGTGACCGACGCGTTTGAAACTTAAGTCAATAACTCCTCCTTGGCCTGTTTCGCGCGTACGTACGTTCCGGTCAGGAGACCCTCGACCCGTGTCTCAGACTACACACGCTCATCCTCACACGAACATGGGCGTGCAGACGCTGAAACACGAGAGAGTAACTAGCGAACATCGAGATTGATTGACATCCAGAACATTGAACGGGGCAGCGATGCCAGCCGGTGCAAGCCAGAGGTTTCTTCGTTCTTTTTCTTTTGTGGGTGTTTATTTTTGCTGTGGGAGGGCAATTCGTTTGCTTTTTTTGGTGTTTTGGCTTTGATTGGTTTCCTCGGAAAAGCAATCTTTGTGAAAGTGTTGGAGCCGCCAAATTTGCATAAGGTGATTATTATGGGCCGCTGCGGCTCGTCGTCGTCCTTCTGACTGTGCCGAATTAGACTGCTGGTTGTTTGTTTGCGGACGTGCCGCTTTTGACCCCTCGCCCGTATATATATATGTACTACGGAGGGGAAATTAATGATTATTTCGCAAAGTTTGTCAGCCAAGAGAACAGCACCAGTTACTTTGTCTCATTGCTTTATGTAAAGAGAAAAATTCTGTTTGTTGGTTCGATGTTGTTGTCGAGTGTGCGTAAACATATAGTGTCATTGACCTTCATATTCTTTTTTATTGTTATTATTTATCGGTCAGGCACGCTACATTAGCCGAGGAACTCTCAAAGTTCACAACGTAGTTCACATAGGACCTTGGCCCTGTCACGTGCTACAAAATCCGTTTTCCGTTTTTTTTTTTTGAAGGGCGTTAGGGTGACGCGTTAGTCAGGGAAACTAATCAGTGACGTTGCATCGGTCACATCTATGCGTATAGCAAGTTCGTCTGCTTCTTTTGCAGGGTCGTGGTGACGTGAAAACGTCGAACTCTGATTGGCTCTGATTGAAGGATACTGGGTAGACCTCAAAGCAGCTCGCTTTGAGGTCTACCCACTATCCTTCGATCAGAGTTCGACGTTTTGACGTCACCACGACCCCCGCAAAAGAAGCAGACGGTTTGGTTCTTATCGGCTAACGGCGGAATCTGATTGGCTGCGGGGCAATAATGAGATGCCATGGGACTCGCGACGTGCTGCGTTTCTCAAGCTATCAGCGACTATATACATCTATATTGTCACGGTATATATATATATATATATATATATATATATATATATATATATATATATATATATATATATATATATATATATATATATATATATATGTGTGTGTGTGTGTGTGTGTGTGTGTGTGTGTGTGTGTGTGTGTGAGGCAGATTAGTTTGAGAACAATGGACCGGGAAAATGTAATAAGTCAGAGATTTGTACTTGAGGAGTTGCTATGCTAAGAGTTTATCCGAGAGGCTCGGCTTCGTCAGTGTTTTACTTCGAATTGAAAGTTCCTTAATTCTTTTGCAACCCAATCACAGGTGTCACATTATGATTAATTATCAACAGCTCGCTTGCGCACTCGCTGTTCTTTTTTTCATTAAGGAAAGGACACTCCTCTATGAGAGGATTGCTTGCGTTAGCTATGGGGCTGACGTCATGCTTTCTCCTAGTACATTTAACCTTTTTTGGTGCAGCAATTCAGTGCAAGCTGTGCCAAATTTAGAAGAGGGACATCTGAATTTGGCTCCATTTCTGAAAATATCAACTTTGTGGCCACTTGACTTTACCAAATATTTGCCGCTGTTTTTGAAAATAGGTCATGCACCCTGATTACCTCTGGGCAATGCATACCAGTTAAAAAATCACTGTATACTGGAATGAAAGCGCATCTTGAAAGATTCTGTTAAAATAACTTGTACTTTACTTTGAAAGTGCATTGTATTTATAGTACTTTACTTTAAGTACATTGCACCTAGTGTACTTACTACTTTACTTCAAATACATCCCGTCTCATTTACTTTGCACTTTAATTGAAGTACCTTTTAGATGTACTTTACCCAACACTGGTTTCAAATGGGGACATCCGCACACAGCACCAGACCGGAAGTGCGCCCGACGCGCCACCACCGCGCCGTGACGTAACAGAGTTGAACTCATGTTCACAAACAAACCGGAGCGCCTGCGAGCGGACGCCACCGGCGCCGCGCATGCGCGATGGGGTGTGGGCAACAAGCTCGCCGTCGCCCATAAACAAACCATTGGAATGCGATGTTGTCGGCGTCAGTGTGAGTCCCCCTGCCCTTTATCGCTTTCGAATTGTTGATTTTATGTCTTCATGGCAATGTCTGACTACATGAGCGGCGTCAGCGAAATAAACGAGGCTCGTTACACCGCAAAACTTGGCGTGAATAATCTGACATGCGGCGATTCATTCCGCGTGGACGCCGCAGAATGTACGCTAAAGCCTGATTCACATGATGAGATTTCGCTCGCAATTTTCAGTCGCGACGTCGCTCGGGCTGCAAAAGCGTGAACCGTAGCTGAGATGGTCGACGTCGATACTGAAATTCGCAAGCAGAATCGGACTTTGTGAATCAGGCATAACAAGTCGGTGATGGCCGCTGGTAACAATAATCAACATCTCCTTGTATCTACTGTTTACGTCGTGCCTGCTTACCAACCTTCAAACTGAAGTCTTTTGAGGCCTGCACTTACTTCTTATCGCAAGTACCGGGCCAACATTTGGTCTACGGGCCGGTGTCGTCTAAAGAGCAGGGGACAAGCAGAAGCGTTTGAAGAGCAGACGACAGTTCGAACGATCAGACGGCCGTTCGAACTTCAAGACGCACTGAACGTAGTCCGCAGGTGGGCCGTACAACTTGACGGTTTTCCGGCGGTCATGTTGGAACAAAACAAATAAATCTGATGACCACAAGTCTCCGTGAATTCACCCAAAGTGCTCCCCGCCCAAGCAATGGACCTTTTCACATACCGACGGCACCAGGCGGTGGCTGCACGAACTAAAAATCGAGGAAGGGACCTACCTGCGCTACCAATCGATAATGGGAGCTACGCTACCAGTTTCTTCGTTCTCTGAGCAGCGGGCGTAGCCCAACGCGCCGTCCAAGTGGGGCATCCGTGGTGTCCACTTAAACGTCCTGTTATTCTTTCCGTCCGCTTTCTTTTTGCGTAACACAATTATATGCATGCTGCAATTACGTTTGCTACTCGCTGATCTACAGCCTCTTCCGAATTTTCTCGATTTTTGGTTTCAACTTCCGCCGCTTGGCATCGGGCGCTCGCGCGTGCGCAGAACGCTTCTCGGAAGAGGTCCATTGTGGTCCGGCGGCGTCTGGTTTACCATTTTTACGGCACATATTCACGTTCTCGGACGAACCGAGAACATAAAAAACTGATCTTCAAACCTTTCTCGACTCTTTTGGAACAGCCCCAGTCGCGGCGGTTTGACGAAAAGGCATGGTTTCGTCAGATTCCTTTCAAAAGAACGCAGGAATACACGCCTCACATGGGGCCTTCCGCCCACAGCCCCAGACCGGAAGTGCGACCGACGCGCCACCACCGCGCCGTGACGTAACAGAGATGAGTTTCGTGCAACGCGGATGATATCATCTTGTTATGCGCGTTCACGCGCCCTGCGCCTGTGGCACGAAGGGTAACTTTGCGCACCCCAGTGATTTTCTCGTGCTTCGAGTCTATGGGGAAATTTAGAGGTTTTTGATGACGCTCAGCAAGTTTCTGATTGATCTAAATATTTATTTTCACTAATTAGAACGCTAATTAACAAATCTTAGTGAATTATCTGGCGTAACATGAGGTATGACCCCCAGAATAAACAGGTTTAGTGAACCGTATACGCTAAATCTTTACGCGCGCAAAGAAATTGCGAGTTGACAGTGCGCTTGCGCTGAACGCAACAGAAGATCTAGCGTATTGCGTACGCACGCAATGCTGGGGATTTTGCGTTGCGGGCTAGCGGGCTTTGCGGGAAGCTCTCGAGAGATCTCGGACCCAACGAGAGGACACACCTCTGAATGCTGCCGTTACCCTTAGGTTAGGTCGGGAGAGAACAGTGCTTATGTTGTACACGTTCCTCACAAGACAGGAGAGTGACTCACTGCCTTTCGTGGCGAGACACGGCATGCGCACCGACCGATTCCGCATTGTTTACACGAAACAATGCAGACGATCCGCATTGTTTTCTAGAGTTTTAATAGTCCGGCCAAGGCTTGAGGTTTTGGAGAAGACAACGCAGAGGGTTGTCTTCTTTCAAATCTTATATTTCTTGAAAGATAAACAGCACTATCAAGGTAGATTGATTTAGTGAAAGGTTAAACAAAATCAATCAATCAATCAATCAATCGCATAATCATTGAAATAATTAACAAACGAATGAATCACGTAATCAGTCAATTAATTAATTAATCGTTAAATCAATAAATAATGAATGCTCTAAACGGCTAACGGACCCTAAAAAGGTAACGTAAAAAAATAAGCAAAGCTCTAGCGATTGCAGGCACGTGCTGCAGGTCATCAGTGCAACCCTATATTTTTGGGGCGAAGCTTCGAAGCCTGCTTTTTACCTGAGAAATTCTAGGAAGCTTTGGAATGTCTTCTGCTGAAGTTGAATTCGTGCGCGCGCACATCACTTGTGCGTAGTGCGCTCGACCGCGACTGAAACCGCGGTCCGCGCCACCTATCGGCGAAATCGAGGGAAGCACGAGGATGGTGGTGCAGCGCGGCGTGATTCTGCCTGAACGCGCCGACGGCGCTCCCGTGGGCAAAGGCGGTCAACGAGAAGGGAATGTAGCCAGAAAGGGGACATAAAAAGCTGCTGGAAGTGAGCGTTGTCGTAAGTGCATCGATGATTGGAGGAGTTGATCAGACTCCGCTTTGTGCGTGTTCGTGGCTGGGACCACACTGTATAGGTGGTTTGTAGGAACTCCGCTAATCTGTGTGGAAAGAAAGGGTACTAACCAGAAAAAAGTTTTAATTATAGCGCTTTCTTTTCTTCTTCGGGGGTTCGGATAGCATGATGATACATGATATATGTGTATGCATAATACAAGTGATGATAACATAAAAAAAAACAAATTTTTTCTGCAGTATTTAATATGCTATCCCATTAGTGCCAACAATCAGGAGGTCTGATGTCAACGTTTGAAAAGTAAAGCCAGTATCAAATCCCCACATAGTTTATGAGAGATATACTTTTAAAACATTCGCTCAGATATTTAATCGGAGATTCCTCTAACAAGCCTATTTCGACATATCAAATACATGTTGTTTAAGATATTACTTCAGTATCATATATTAATTGTACAATATTGTTATCATATCACATGCTCTTATACGTCCATGCAAGTTTTAGTACCAATTCGGTTATCACGTGAACGTTTATCATGACACGTTATATTGCATAAAGACAAACTCTTATATTATAAAACGTAGCTATAAATAACTCTGATATATGATAATATAAAGTGAAATCGCATTTTTGTTCTCTATGGCCCTAATGGCGCCACAACAATAAAGGCCAAAAATATCAGTTTTCCTTCACGTGGTATTTTATTGACCACGAGAGTAACGCGTAGAGCCATCCTTTTCACGTGGTATTTTATTGACCACGAGAGTAACGGCGGTAGAGCCATAAGAAGGAAGGCAGCCCCACCTACGCGAAGCAGTCGAGAGAGTTTACAGCACATAGGCGCAACGGCCTCGTGTGGCATGTCTTCCATTCCACTGTAAGGATTCATAGTGAAAGCAATGGCCCCAGAGAGGCGATCACGAGCGCCTCAGATGCCGTGACAGGTGCCGCCAGGGTGCGCTCTTCGTGTGCGGAGCCTGTCAGCACCTTCGATCCGGCGATCTAATGGACCCTTTTCCAAAAGTCCACCTCATCAAGCAACATTGGCGGTCACCGTTTCTTCCTGGGTTTTTCTGCTAGGTGGCGCAAGCTACCGCACGTTATGAAGGGTAAAGCCGTTAGCATCCATCCGCCCATTGGGCGCGAGGCGTGTGATTGGACTCCGAGTCCCCGCCGAGCGCTGACGCAACCCTCGTGTCCAATGCATGCCCCAAGAACGGCAGACTCGGCTAATTGACGCAGTAGCTGCTAGATGGCGCCTACTTCTTAAAAATGGTTTGTTATGTTCATGAGGCCGTAGCTTTACACTGTGCCACGCTTTATGTTGACACAAAATATAATATCCAAAACCGCTCACTTTTTTTTTTTTTTTTTTACGCCGACGGTTGTTATTGTTGAAGTTTCGCAGCGAGTACTGCGTGAGTAATGGTGTACGGTGTAGCCCGCTGAATTAAGGGAGAAACGCCTCCCGCTAAGTTTAGCGTTGAAATGGTTCACGCTACATCGCAGCGTCATCGCGTCACTGTGACGTAACGACGATGTGACGCCATTTGGGGTCACCTAACGTGACGTCATCCGGTGTCACAACTTTCCTTCGCAATTTTTACCCTTCGCGTTTTGCTTAGAGTGCCGTTGTTCGTCTCGATTAATATCTCTTTGCGTTACTTGAACATGACTCCAGTGCGCGGTACACTCACCAACGGCTCTAGACTCGCCGGTGTCGCACTGCTTATGCGTCGTACAGAACGCGGTCACCGAATGCATTCGAAGCGCGAGTCACCACGAGATCCGTGCTTCGAATGCCGTATGGAACGAGTTTCGAGGAAAAACTTGGCACGCGGCGTTCGAACCACGGATATCGCGTGTAGCCTGATGTGTGCAGACTGTATCTTGTACGATGTAAACACCTTTTCATAAAATCGTTTCAGGACGCGTTCATTGCTGTGTTTGTGTGTTATGCACGGGCACTTTCTGGCTGGCCGCAATTGCGAGCGAGCGCTGTCCACACGTCACAGTCCACACGTGCTAAAGCACGTGTGGACTGTGATTTTAGTCAACAGTGGAAACGTCGACAGGGGGGCATTCACTCGACGCTATATTTTATGGTGATGTTTTATGGTATATTCGGCTGGTCGCTTTTCAGCCTCTTGGAGCGTTCTGAAAAGCCGGTGTGCATTCGGCTGGTTGATGCCAGGCGCTCCAAGTATATTCGGCTTGTTCTTTCGGAGCGCTCTCGAAGCTCCGACTCTCGCCGTCCTCCGAATCGGAGCGGTTTGAGGCGCTCTGACTTGGAAGTGGGAGCGCGCGAGAGATCTGGCTGCCGACCGGTCACGTGACTCCAGCCATTCCGCCATTTTGCTTTTGTGTCGGAAGCGGACGGCGAGAACGCAGCTACCACTGTGGCAGCTACTCCGTAGAAAGAGGGCTGCGAAAAACAGCCGTCAGTCTCGACGCCGTCACCGTTGTGCTGTGCTCCCCGAATTGAGGGGAAATGTCGTTGAAAGGAAGACGTTTAAGGTTAGGGGTGGCACCGTCAGTGCTGCTGGCGAAGCTAACAGACAGCGACAACACCAGCAGCTCGGACGACGACGACAAGGGTCGTGTTTAAGAAGCGAAGTTTGCCGAGTTGTTTGACGCACCTTGTACGGTGCCCAAGGTCAAGGCCTATGTTTGTATAGTGCGAACCTACTCGGACAAAGGGTAAGAACAAAAGTACCAGAGTTTTCAAGCTGTAATGTTGTCTTTTTTGATAGTTTCGCAGGAACTTCCGCTTTGGCACGGCTGGCTTGCGATGACCTTGTGAGCGTCCGCGTTGATGGCTGCCATTTTTCAAGGATTGACGGATGGATGGATGACTGAATACTGCTGAACCATTTGAATCCGAGAAGCAAAAGTTCCGCTAGAGGGCGGCTCGCGCCATCCTCTAGCGGCGCAGGCCACCCTCTATTCGCTCGGCTTGCCGCACTGAAAAGTTGAGGAGCGTTCGACTGGGCGCGCCGATTCTCTCGCTCCGATGTGGAGGCGCTCCGGGATCTGGTAGCTCCGACTCGGATGATTGGAGCGCTCGAAAGTGACAAGCCGAATATACCATAAGAGTGCATGCTCAGAACGAGCTCACATTAGTAGGCTGGTAAGACCGGCAATCTTGAGAGTGTGGAACGCACGTTTCAAAAGTACCGTGGAAGCTCGCCATCGGCACGTGCAGTCGCGCAAGACAGCTATGACAGCCAGTGAATGCTTCCAGTTCAAGCCGAAAGTTTGCGCAGTGTGTCGGTTGGACTTCGGCAACAAAAGCGCGGCGTCATCGTCACCATGGTTCGATCGGCGCGCTCCGTAAAGTTTGGCCCCAACTTTGTGTTTGCCGAGTTCAGAGCCCCACAAGGCGTGGCGTGGCTTGAAGCGCTAATACTATTAAAGGGCCTCTGACACGCAAAAAAAAAATTTTTTTTTTCATGCTAGGCGTTGAAATGGCATATCAGGACATTACAAAAAAAAAATTTCACTATAGAGTTGCGTAGATTTTTTTATAAAAAAATAGAAATACGAGGCCCAATTCAAAGTTCCCGCCGTACACTGTGACGTAACAGTGTACCGGAAGGTGTCGGGGCGGTCAGAAGGGAGGCATCGACCTACGTCACTAAAAGTGGGTTCACAGGAAGTCACGTGAGTTTCACTCCTCGTGCTCTCCGTGACCGTGCCTAAGATTTTTTTTTATTCTGCTCTTTGTACGAGCGATTGTAGAAAACGAAGTTTCAGTTCCACTAGCTCTTTACCGCTGCACCGTTGGTTAGTTTGCGTGCTGTAAAATTTGAGGACGAAGAGTCAGTGGATCGACGTATGGAGGTCAATGATGAAAGCGTTGCGAGTACAAGCCAGTGTACGAGTGCATGCCGTCAGTCCGATGATACAGAGCTATACTGGGCGCAAAACAAGCTATCAAGTTTCGAAAAAAATATTTTAGAACGCTCGCAGAAATTAGGATTGCTAGCATACGACACGCCCGATCGCATTGCTGAAGGTTCAGACACCGAGGTCGTTGAATCATCGGATACTCTCCAGGCTAAAGATGCCTGCCGTCTAAAGAATACGAACTGGTTTGTGTACCAAGTACAAGTAAACGTCGAGCACAAGGTACGTACTTTGTCTAGAACATGAGTAGAACTTGTTTACTAGGTGCACATGCGGCCGATGTATGTCTCTCGGAAATGCATGCAGTGTGATCTCTTCTTCAGTTGCTGAAATACCGGGACAGTCCCTCACACAGCACCTTCTAGGCATTGTAGTTAATCACGTCAATTCACTGACTCCGCTACTTCTACCTTTACAGCAACATTAAGCGATGAAAGGCAAATAAAAGAAACCTTGTCTGCTTCGATCTCTCGTGGAGGTGCGGAGAATAACAAAAAATATTAAAAAAATATTACACGCGCTCGCGGTAAGCACGAGGAGGTATACAACTCACGTGACTTCCGGCGATGCCTCCCTTCTGACCGCCCCGACACCTTGCGGTACACTGTTACGTCGCAGTGCACGGCGGGAACTTTGAATTGGGCCTCGTATTTCTATTTTTATAAAAACTACGCAATCTACAGGGTGAAACAGGAGAGCGTTTTAATGACCGAAACGTTTTTACGCTACATTGGGCGTTGCCACAGATGGTGCATTTTTTTGTAAAATTTGCAAAGAACGAACTTACCTGAGGAAAAAGTAAAGAAAGAAAAGGCTTAGCTCCTATGGAAACGCAGTGACGCCACCGGTCTGCAAACAACACGGCGCCGTTTCGCACGGGAGACAAGAGATGGCGCAAGCGGTCGCGACGCCAACTGCCAACGAACGAGCAGACGACGCCGAGAGCCGGCGTGTTCAGCAGACAAGGAACTGCAGTTCCTTGTTGTTACCGCGCCTGTTTTGTTTCTGCGACACGTCGCCGCCTGCGGAACGCGAGCCGCTTTTGAGTCGAAAGGATCGTCTGCTAAAGTGCCGGCTCTCGGCGCCGTATGCTCGTTCGTTGGCGGCGTTCGTTGCTTGCGCCATCTCTTGTCTCCCGTGCGAAACGGCGCCGTGTTGTTTGAAGACCGGTGGCGTCGCTGCGTTTCCATAGAGCTTAGCCTTTTTCTTTCTTTACTTTTTCCTCAGGTAAGTTCGTTCTTTGCAAATTTTACGAAAAAAATGCACCATCTGTGGGCAACGCTGCACAAAATCGTAGCGCGATAGGTTAGAAACCGAATTTTCCGTCGATTTAAAGGGCTCGTCTCCTTGTTTCACCCGGTATAGTGAAACAATTTTTGTAATGTCCTGATATGCCATTTTAACGCCTAGCATGAAAAAAATATTTTTTTTTTGCGTGTTAGAGGCTTTTTAAGGCCACTAGTGTAGACACCGTAACATAGATACAATTAACGTGTTCTACAGAAAAAGAAATATCAACACAAAACGTAAACGTCAAGCTTTTCTTCTAACTTCAGAAGAGCCCGAACACGCAGCCTTTTTCTCTGAATCTTACCTAATATTTGTATACTCCATTACGATGTCTGGAGGACTAGTCGAACCACACTTCTTATTAGAAGGGTACACTTTGTTCGACCCGGGGGGGGGGAGGGGGCGATGCAAGACAGCGGGACGAAAGGACGGGGACATGTCCCGATGCCTTTCGTCCCGGCCGTCTTGCACAGCCCTCCTGACTACAATAACTTTCTATCTATCGCGTAATATCAGATGACGTAAAAGAATTCCGAACAAATTGTGATGACAAAAACGGAACTCATTTTCCCTGAATTTTATATTGACAAAATCTCGTTGCACTCCGTTCCCCTCTCAACCCGCCCTTCCATCTTGGCTTTGTTTCTTGCTCCACTGGGCTCTCTATCAAGCATAAAGCTCCTTATGTAATTAATTTTCCAGCCTCCTATATACCTATTGTTCAGCGCACAATGTTGCCCGCGCTCGAGATTAAAGTTCGATCGTGCTTTCAGCTTTCGGCACGGTAACGTTCTGCAGCTTCCCCAGCACCCTAATGATCGCTAAGACAAAACGCAATTAAGCAAGAGAAAGGCGAAGACATTCCATGGCGGCTCTTGCCGTACGCTGAATCTTTTTATATTTCTCCGGCGTAACTTGGAGGTGCGTGTTTACACAGAGCCGCCGAATCACCTCCCAACGGTTCCTTCGTCCTCTAAATGAACGTTCCCGGGGACAAAACTTGGAAGGGCGCTAGATCTATAATCCCCTCGGCGATTCTGCGAGAGAGGCGCGTTTCGCAAAGGTCGAGTTTGTCCTAGGGATTAGCCCGGCTGCATAGACGGGCGTTAGGCATAAACGACGTGAGGTTAAGTCGTACTTTAGGCTTAGCTCGAGCACTAAGCTAGGCCTAACGCGTCATCTCGGGCCGCCCTTTGCATTGCAGTCTCCAGGTTGTGGAAACGAAACGACGTGAGTTTTTGAAAGACGTTCGAAAGAGAGTTTAGCCAACACGACCTAGAGTAATCGGAGCTCGTGCACTAACATTTCGACGTCATTGCAGGGAGATCGAGAGCAGACGCGTGCAGATTAGAGTGCTGTGCCAACGTTCGGTTAGCCCTCGTGAGCAGGCAAATACGTCGAAGGACGCTCAACGTCGGGCCCAATTGCTGAGTTAGCGCCACCCGCGTGTCATGACGTCGCGTGCATGTTGAAGACGATTTTCACAGGTTTTCATAATTCTGTAGCTGGTGGCAGGTTCAGACAGTTACGTTTGACTGCGTTTGACTGCGTTGCGGCGGCGAGAAACCAGGACATCCCTGCTGCTTATACCGCGTGCCAAGAAGATTCCTTGAATTGGATTCCACGCTTCATACGAAGCACAGATGTGCCGGTGACTCGCTTTCGGTTCTCGCCGCAACGCAGGTCAAACGCACTCAAACGCAAGTGTCTGAACCGGCCTTAAGACTCAGTATTCGCGTCTCCAGCTCGTTGCTCGCCCTCCCGCGGCGGAAACGGGAAGCGCTCTAGTGGGTCCCCCGATTCTCCTGCTCCGCGGGCACGGCGGAACTGCACGCGATCATGGCTCGCGAAACGTCATTTCCGAATGCAAACAGCACTCTTCACTGTCCCAACGAAGGACTGCAGCCGGTATGGGATTGTACCTTACTGGAGAGTTTTAGTGTTGCGCATAGAATTCGCCTAGAAGCAAACGCAAGCGGTGTGCGTTTGCGTTAGAGTGGCGTGCCCCACGTTGTGCGTGTGCCTCATCGCCATGCGCCATCCAAGACCGCAATTTTGGGCTCCCCGCACGCGCAGTGTGGAACACGCAAAGCTAACGCAAACACGCAGCGCTTGCGTTCGCTCGTATACGCAATACTAAAACTTACAACTGTTTCACCGGCTTCCTACGCTAACGAAAAGTGCTGCAGTGAGCAGACGTGCAAGCAGGTAGGCGTTCTTTTGAACTGGAAAGGCTGAGATCGGAAAAACGACGGAGCGTAAACATTAAAGTAACTAAATGTTATAAAAAATTAATAACTAAAAAAACGTTTTTTTTTTTACTTTTAGGCTTTTGGTCTGGAATGATATTTATTGGCGGCGACTTAACACGTTTTACCGATTGTCAAAAGTTGCGACTTTGATAGCAAAATATACTTTACGCACAATTAATGTAATTTTACATGGATGTCTCACATTAGCTGGAATGTTTTTATTGAATTAAGACCGTTTTTATTTTATTACTTGGTGATTCAAAATGCTGCAATTGGCACCAGTGAAGATAATTAGCACACTTTTGATTGTCATATTTCTTCGCGCGTTTGAAATTAGATCATAAGCAACAAATTATATATTAGAGATTGAAAAATAACGTATTAAAATACCTGCATTTTAATATTATTAATATGAATACAAATCGCGGCAATGTATGCCTCCAATTAACGCCAAGATTACGAAAATACTCCATTTAAGCATAATAGTCTTTCCAAAAAGGTATAATTTTGTTTTCTTTAGCATATGAAAAACTCTGACATCGTTATCAAGATAGACAAACAGTCAAACACTGGATGTAATATAAAGTCATATGCGTCACGCGTTGCTATAAAAAACACACACACTTCAGCCGTCTGAGTCGGCTTCCGTCTTTGGGTTCTTGCAGTGAGAACAGCGTTCATTTATTTATACGTTTTGTGGGCATATTGTAAAAATTGGAATTATCTTCTTATTCTTGTGCTGGGAATAATGTAAAACCAATTAATCATCTAAATACCTAAAAAAACATTAAAAGACCCACAGTTTATTATTTCCCATGACAATTTTCAGAGCGAGAAAAGGCAGCGAGAACACACAAATCTCAGCGCTGATTTTTTCAACTTCAACAACTACAAATATCAGCCTGGATCGAATATGTATGTCACAAAATAAAGTTTCCGCGAACAACTTCTTTAAATAAATAATTACAATGTGAGACACATCTTGAGTTACGAAAGAATCCGAAATTAAGACCTATACCGAGAAACTAAATCCAAAATAGAGGTTAGTTTCGGTTTCACTCCGGAATTAATACGCGCATCCTAGCGTAAATATTACGCTAAACACCGTTTTTGTTTTCAGGGTAAATAGGTGACCTGCGCTCACAACACTCTAGCTTCCTCGTATCGGCAGAAATAATTTGTGTCACTCAGTGAAGCCAGCACACTAGACAGGCCCAACAGCGGCACGCATCTCCGACCCTCACTATAACAGCCATTTTGGAAAATGAGTGGCGCCACCTATAGTTAGTTGGAGTCGCGAATAGAAGCTCCGCCTCCAGCACGATGCTCACGTTCATCCAGACGGAAACGGCAGGCGTAAATATTTGTGTTGTGTGTATGTTCACGCAGCCGGAAGTTGGCCTGCCCTCAACGAGCGATTTGTCTCCCAGCTGTAGATGAGCAATTTAGCCAGTGCGGCACAACCGGTAGCCTGGGGTCTTTAACGCGCACCACGCAAGTATAGTGATACACGATCGCACACCGGTACGATGCTCATCCAGATCGAGACGGGCAGGGATGGGGATTGAACCGAGGATTCCCGTGTTCTGCAGCGCGAGCTTTCGGTCCAGGCGCGTCTGCGCTGCGGTGTGCCAACTCGATCGGCCACCGATCTCCCATGCGCACGGGTGCGTACATTAATAAATATATTCGGAGTATTTTTTTCACTCCCCATCTTGTGGTGTGCGGCAGCGAGGATATCACACGACTAATTACTAAGGAGTCACATTTTGCTTTCCAGGATTGTTGATATTGGCCTTGTGCACATTTTTGCATGCCTGTGTACTTCCCTGTGTCTGTGTGGGGGTGTGTGAGTTCGCGAGTGTGTGTGGGCGTGCGTATGTGTCACAGTAAGTGTGCGTGTTATGCTTCCCAGGATGTCATGATCGTTTTGTGGCGCGTTTTCTGGACATGTTTCTAAAAAGAAAAAAAAAAGGCTCAGCTTGCGTAAAGAATTTTAATTTTTAATGCGCTGGATATTCCGACGGAATTCACCCAGGGTTTCATTTGGGCTTGCACTGTGGATATTCCTCGTCTACGTCATGAAACATTCAAGCGCATAGATGTCCGCGTAGCATGTACACTTTATGTTGTTTCGAATACTGGCGTTCTTAAAATATCTGACAACAAAAGATCTCGGGGTTCACGTTCCGAACGACGGCATAAATGATTGACCATAACTGCGCGGGGCTTGATATAAAGTCAAGACTTTGGTTTATTCGGAGGAAAGGACAATAGATCGGGGCCTCTGAAGTTAGAAAAAAGGCTCGACGATTATGTTTTGTGTTTTTTTTTTCGGACACAATTTACAGCCTGCACATCCAATGTGGTTTACGAGATACCGCCAACATGCGGGCGCGTGTGCATCGACTTGCGGTCCGTAATAAGTCGGAAAAGGGGAGGGGGGGGGATCTTGCGGTTCACTGCATGCGTTGCGGGTTTGAACCCCTTTAGAACTAACAAAGTTTATCAAGGAATTAACAAAGTTTATTAAGGCTGAAAGAGAAAGAGTTGAGGCGTTGTCTCTTATCAGAACTTCGGGTGACAGCTCTTTTTCTGGACGCTTTCGTCTAGCCGTGTATGACTCTTAGGATTTGAACACGTGTTGTAGAATTGTGTCATCGGTAGTTGTTTTTTTGTTTTGTTTAATCTGAATTCCAGGCGCGAGTGGCAACTATGTTCACGTATGTGCGCGCTGGTTTGAACGACTGGGAAAAAATATCAGTTGCAAGTTAGCGCCCGTCTGTGTCGTGTGTGTTTGCTTTTTCGTCCTTGTCTAGTTTTGCGCTTTGAACCTTTTAAGCGAATGCGATATAAAGCTCCGAACAAGTAAGAGGGAGCCTAAAAGGTCATGGTCTCAATATAAACCTATGCACTCTAAAAAAAAAAAATTAGAATGTCAACTTTCCCGCAATGTATTTGGGAGAGCCACTCGCTGTAATCCACGGAAAGAGCTCGGCGAATTACGTAACTAAACATATGTTTTAGGCATACCAAAACACGTCTGCCTTTTAACACTGAGCAGAACGTTTTACCGTTCTCAGTGCCCACAATGAACTGTTTTTTCTTTGTCCAAGTGTGGTTGACATATGCGTCTCCACAGGAGAGGAGGCAAGCTTTCATAGTGTTTATAAATAAGTAAGCTATTTATACAGCTCCCCCCCCCCCCTCCGTTTTCTCCATTTATGCATTGAAATGAGACTTCTTCATCTTCATCTTCTTCCTGCTTCTTCTTTTCCTCCTCCTCTTTCCCTTAGCCTCGTCACAGCGCACTCTTAGCTGAGATAAGTTGGTGATCGTAGATGATAACAAGGGATCAGCGCCTCACTATCTATTAATGCCAAGGAAGGCTGACTGTCGCGGGTTGCCCTCTCTTTTTTTTATACTTGCCACGACCAATCGGAACGAAGAAGCGCCGTTTAAATGGGAGTTTTTTTGTTAACATCCATGGACACATTATTTTCTAGATCCTAGCACAAAAACAGCTTCGCTTTAAAAAAACCTAATACTTTAGAATGCGTTGCTTCTAAACTACAGGAGATAAAAAAAAGAAAATCTGGCGACACAATGTTTTTAATATATTTTTATTTTATTTTTTAGTTTAGTCAATGCGTACATAGAGCCCAATATTCTGAGCAGGTAACTCAAACGCCAAAACCAGCGAAGCGTTTCAAAAAGTTTCAAAAGACGTAGCTCGTTCTACGAATGCCCGTTAAATTCCTCTAGGATACAGAAAATAGAGGAGAGGTTTAGCATCGTATGCATTCTTTGAAGGGACAGGGTCAGTATGCAAGTGCAGGGATAAAAGGGAGCTGCGAAACCGCCGTACGTACTTTCGAAGAGCTCGTATCTTGAAAGTCGTTCTGGGGTTTCGTCTTAATCCGTTGGTCATATTGCTGCTCATTCGTTGGAAAAAAGCAAATGTGAACCTTCTGTTCCTCCTCGGCACAGTTTGTCCAACATCCCGGCACACAACACTCGTAAGACATGGACCTTCACACTCGCACACACCAAAACATACTGTAGATATTCTTCTCGCCAAGGAACGCAGTGAAAAAAAAAAAGGCTCGTGTTTTGTTTTTGAATTTTTAGCTACCTTCTGTGTCGCACACCCAGCGCATCTATTTTCGTTAATTGCCAGCTGCCTGTCGTATGATAATGTTGCGCCGTCATGTCGCGGAATGTTTATTTTTTTACTTTTTTTGTTTTGTTTAGATCTTGTCGTTCCAACCTACAACGTATGCGCCGCTTCTAAAGAACAAAACGGGAGATGACAATGCACAAAAACAAACGAAAAAAAAAAGACCGAATCTCCACGTGGTGAATGATGGTGATTGGGGCGAAGCTCTGGTGGTGCTGATGATACTGATTTTGTTCATAGGTAGTGCTGATGGTGCTGATTTTGTTTTATTGCTCATAGGTACTGCTGAATTCCGGGTTGCGTTTCGACTTCATTATTACTGCTTTATGGTCGGTGAAATGCAGAGCCAGGGGTTCTTCTAGCGGATGAGCTTGGATCCGCTAGAAGCCGTGGGAACGCATCTCCACCGCTTAAGTCAACGGTCCATGTCAGAAAGAGAATGTGTGGTATGGAACGTGGTTATATACGACATTTGAGCATTTGACCGCAGCGCCCTCTCGTCTATAAACGTTGAGCCAATGCATGCAAAGTTTAACGCGATTATATACGCATTTGACCGCAGCGCCCTCTCCCTGTACAGACGTTGAGCGGCTACATGCAACGTTTCATCCATGACAGTAACCCCAGCTCTTGAGTTACTACCACATCTCAAGAGCCCCTACTCGTCCCGCAGTCGTGGCCGAGTGGTTAAGGCGATGGACTAGAAATCCATTGGGGTCTCCCCGCACAGGTTCGAATCCTGTCGACTGCGCAAACATTTTTTTTTTTTTGTAAGAAGACAGATGGGATGGCAATCGATGTGAGCACGAACGACGGACGGACAAGGCTGAGACCCTAAGGAGCTTTGCCCCTAATCAAAACGTAGAGGTGTCCCAATAACGATCCAAGGTAAACACGATGCCTTATTCGCTAGCCTTTGTAGTGCAAAGGAAAGCCGCGACCACCGGTTATTTTAAGTGTTTAAGCTAATGATAACACAGCGCTATTAAGATGGATGGATGGGTGGATACGGCTGGACCCTTTTAATTGGCGACGGCTTGCGGTAGCTTTTCGTTTCAACGGATAATGAACAGTCTACAAGTAACCTATCCCGTGCCACCCGGCGAACGTCGTCAGCACCGTCGACGGTGCGCGGCGGTGAAGACTCTCTGCAGGTTCTCCACGCGTGGCCTAGGAGCAGTGACGTTGCTGACGTCATAAACAGAGCGAGCAGGTCTCGATTTCTAGAAGGTGACGATAATAATCCCTGGAAAAGGGGAACAAGGCGGACAAACGACAAACATAACTATCCAAACACACCTAGGTGACTGCTGAGCGACCGAAAAAATCCGCCTGGTCCTGGTATCGAACAAGGGACCTCTACGTTTCCAGTGGAGCGCTCTACCAACTGAGCTAACCAGGAGTTAGACGTCAGTGGAGCAAACGGGTTTTATCAGCTGCCACCAGTCTAAGACCAACAAGGGTGAACGCTTGCATATTTAAGGTTATGATGATAATGCATTTAATTGCAAAGGTGCATGCGAGCTGGACAAGAATGATGAATAATAATACCCTGGAGAAGGGGAACAAGGGGGACAATGGACAAACACAAATCTCCAAACACAGCTAGAGCGACTGGTGCGCGACCGAAAAACTCCGCCTGGTCCTGGTATCGAACCAGTGGACCTCTCCATTTCTAGGTGGAGCGCTCTACCAGTACCAACTGAGCTAACCAGGGGTTAGACGTCAGCGGAGCAAACGGGTTTTATCAGCTGCCACCAGTCTGACACCAACAAGGGTGAACGGTCTGCAATTTTAAAGCGTTTGACGATAATGCATATTAATGGCAAAGGTGCAAGCGAGCAGGACAAGAATGACGATAATAATACCCTGGTGAAGGGGAACAAGGAGGAACAAAGGACAAACACAAATCTCCAAACACAGCTAGGTGACTGGCGATGCCAGGACCAGGCGGATTTTTCGTTCGCTCACCAGTCACCTAGCCGTGTTTGGAGATTCGTGTTTGTGCTCTTGCCCCCCTTGTTCCCCTCTCTCCAGAGATTATTACCGTCATCATTGTCCAGCTCGCTCGTACCTTTGCAATGTAATTGCATTATCATCTTCTAGAAGGTGTTGATGTGCCCCTGTGCTCGATTGGGTCATGGGACGGTAGACAGCCAGTGCAAAGACTTTGCTTCGGCGGTGTCGTAAGAGGCGCCCTTGCAGTGCGTGTTCTCATTA